>VMDO01042612.1:0-10381 GCA_007922755.1 Pedetes capensis | reverse complement strand
TGAGTGACTGGAGTCTTGTTAAGGAAATGCTTTCCTATGCCTATGTGTTGGAGTGTGCATCCTATCTTTTTTTTCTAGTAGTTTGTGGCTTTACATTGAAGTATCTTATCCATTTCAAGTTGACTCTCATGCAAATTGAGAGGTTTGGAACTGTTTTCATTTTTGTACAGATGAATATCCAAGTTTCCCAGCACCATTTATTGAAGAGGCTATCTTTTCTCTAGTTTGTGTGCTTAGAGACTGTGTCAAAAATCAGCTGGTTATACATGTGTGGGTGTATCTCAGGCTCTTCAATTCTGTTCCACTGGTCTTTGGGGCTATTTTTGTGCCAGTATCATGCTGTTTTTACTGCTATTACCCTTAGTATAGTTCAAAGTCAGGGATTGTGATCCCACCCACAGTGGTTTTGCGACTTAAGACTGTTTTGACTATATGTGGTCTTTTGTGTTTCCATATGAATTTTTTGATTTATTTATTTATTTATTTCTTCTTCTTCTTCTTCTTCTTCTTCTTTTTTTTTTTTTGTGGTACTGGGGTTTAAACCCAGGGCCTCGAGCTTGCATGCTTTGCAAGTGCTGTATCACTGAGCTGCACCCTCAGCCCGTTTTTTTTTTTTTTTACTTTTTAAGACAGGGTCTTGCTAAGTTACACAGACTGTCTCTAGCCTCGAACTTGCAATCCTCCTGCCTCCACTTACTGAGTCCCTGGGATTACAGGTGTGCACCACCGCACCCGGCTTGGATTATTTTTTCTATTTCTGCAAACTCTGTCACTGGGATTTTAATGGGGATTGCAATAAATCTGTAAATTGCTTTTGGTAGTATAGCCATTTTTAGAATATTGATTCTCCATTCCATTAGCAGAGGAGGTCCTTCTCCTTATAGTATCCTCTGTGACTTTTTTCTTTAATGTTTTGAAGTTTCTTTGTAGAGATCTTCAGAGTCTTTGATTAGACTGAGTCCTAAGTATTTAAGTTTTTGGTGTGTGTGCCCTTATTTTTATGATGCTTTTCATCTCTCTTTTTCCTTGTCACCACATATTTGAAGGTATAGAATTTTTTAAAACTCACACAATTTACTGTGGTGGGCATTGTAGTACAGCTTTATAGACTCATGTTATATAACTTAAGTCCATGACTAAGCTGATGAACCTCTTATTTGCTTTTGTAAAATCAGAAAGAAAAAATTACCTTAAATGTGATACTTTTGTTCAACTCTTACTCAAAAGTTAGAGCTTCAACAAAAGAAAAATTCCAATTATTTTCAGTATTTTGCATTGACAAGTATTTACTATATGGCAGCACAAATTTTAGTGATGTGAATATTTAGAATAAAGTATAAAATTCCTTTTGAACTCTCCCAGGAATATCTCAATTCATATGAGAGGAAGGCTGGGAGTCAGTCATTCCAGGGACATGTCAGAACTGTATGATTTGTCTTGTCTTGTT
This sequence comes from Pedetes capensis, assembly GCA_007922755.1. Classification (NCBI taxonomy): domain Eukaryota; kingdom Metazoa; phylum Chordata; class Mammalia; order Rodentia; family Pedetidae; genus Pedetes; species Pedetes capensis. The sequence continues at coordinate 8,934 of VMDO01042612.1, read as the reverse complement.
TTAGTTCTCTCCAACAGGACAAGTACAAGCTGGGAATCTGTGGCCCAATTGCAGTGCTGAACTACCAAGGAAATACTGCGAGCTATGAATAGCATATGCCACTGATGATACACAAAGTTGTCTTCTCTTCGTTACCTCCTGGATTGACAATAATTTTGTAGATATTCTGAGAGTGGAAAGTCACAATTGACGCTTTCACCTCACATCTATACAAGTGAAAAGTCATGCTTGGAAAGATCTTAGGGAATGAATAGCAGTTTTTGTGTTACTCTGTGATTTACTCCTATGGACTATATATCGTGAGGATTTTATGAATTGGAGAGATAGCAAATTGAGTACAAGTGCAACAGATTACATGAGAATAGCATCAATAGTAGCATTTCAAGCATATTAGTATCTCTACTCCACTACAGATATGACTTTTTCCCTAGAATCTTCCAAATATGATTGCTATGATTTGCCAATATGTGCTTTTAAGGAAGCACAAACAGTGGTGTTCTAGGACTGGCTTTCACAGGCTCACAAGAACTGATTATTAACTTTTCAAAAATTTGGTGAATCAATTGTTAAACACAGCCATTACTAACAATGAAATTATATAGACTTGTGATTAAGTTATATTAAAAGCAAAGATAATACTCAAAAATTAACACTTCTGAATGGTTTTGCTTCATTTTATTCATATGTCTATTGAATCTAACTAGTAGAAGTACTATAGAATGATTTGCTATTTTGCAGTGTATTTCTTACATATATTCTGCTTTGAGGATGTAAGGATCCACCAGTGACATCCGACAATGCAGGCAGAAATAGGCATCTTTGGTTATGACCAATAGCAACAGTAATAGGATGGAGTAGGGCCAAGGGAATAGAAAAGGAAGTGCATGTTGAGCATCTCTAACATAAAAATCTGAAATTCAAAACTTTATGTGGTATCAGTGACAAGGATGTGCAGGATCAGAGAGAATACAGAAATATGCAAATGTCCAGCTGAGCCCAGCCACAAAAAAACATGGAGGAGAAAGAAGTTGAAAATGTGCATAGGCAGGAGCTGATTTGTAGAAAATGCTGCTGATAGTCAGACCTTTATTTCTCTTCTGTTAGAATGACATCTAATGCATAAAGTTACAAATGCTTACCTTACTATTTTTAATTAAAAATCGTATGGGAGTAAAATTTTTTTGAAATTCTTTCTTGTACAAAATCTGTGGCAATAGTACAAACATTGAGGACATCTGTAGGAACAAATTTCAACTGACCACACTAGAAGAAATACTCCTCTATTATTTAAGGTTTTTATAGGATGTGCTAACAATTGACACCATGTGAAGAGGCTATCAAAGAACACAGAGATAAAATTACCTGAAAAAATTAGATATAGGTCTGATAAAAAATAATAAAATAATAATTCTGTTTTCCTAGATTTCGCATGTTTGAGGTATTTATTGGATTTTGAAATGTAAGATTTACTGTGAATTTTTTCTTCACAGAAAAATATTAATTTTTGTACTTAATTTTGGATTTCTAATTTTGTATACTTCTTATTAAGATTAGTCCTCCAAATCACGGAAGCTTCAGCCTCCTTGAAACCTGAATGTGCCCCTATAAAGCCCTGTATATTTAATCCTATTCAAGTGTCACAAGGCATAATATTATGGGACTAGTATACACATGTACTTAAATTTATTTACCAGCTACTTTTAAAAAATCCTAAACACCTAAATAAAATTAAACTTTGAGGAAGATGAGCCATGTCTACCCTGTGGCGTTATTATTCTGGGCAATCACAAGTATTCTACATTCAAAAGTATAGATCCACAACTTGGTATGCATGAGTACCCATGAAGGGCTAGAAAATTCTAGGTTGAGGACAATGGATTAAGTGTATTGCATACTATAAGAGTTTGGAATTTTTTTCAGGGATTTTCAAAACTTTGAAGAGTGCTAAGCAGACGTGTTTTAGAATATATTCTAGTAGAATACACTAGAATATACTAGAAAAGGATTAGAATGGAGGTTAAAGATAGGATAACTGACTTTTGGGATGTTGCAATATTAAGAGCATGAGTATTTGAATTAGGTCTGTAAAATAGGAACGCACAGGAAAGAACAGGTTTTAAGTGTTTTCAAAAGGATCAATAGCACAGTGACTAACAGGATGTAGAAGGTGGGCGAGAAGGAACTGCCAAGGATGACTCCAAGTTATCTAGCTTTAGCACCTAGAGGACTAATACTGCTGTGGATAAAGTTGAATAACGCAAGATAAACAGATTTTTTACAGCTATAGATAGTAACAGAAAAAAAAATGGAATTGCTCCCTTAAAATTTTTTGATACAATTTTTCTGTTGTTTTTTGCAGTACTGAGGGGCTGAACCGAGGGCCTCATATACATGCTTTGCAAGTGCTCTACCACTGGGCTGCACCCCTAGCCTATTTTTTATTTTTTATCTTGAGTCAGGGTCTCATTAAGTTACACAGGCTGCCTCTGGCCTCAAACCTGTGATTCTCCTGCCTCCACTTCCCAAGTAGCTAGGATTAGAGGTGTGAGCCATCATGCTCAGTTTGATACAATTTTAAGATACATGTGAATATCTCCATTAAATTTCTTCTTTATATAAATATTTGAGGTTGTCATTTTCTGTTAGAAGGCAATTTTGGATTATCAATTATATTTGGGGTGATAGTCTAGCAACAACTAGAATCTTTTCTCATTCTCCCTGCCCCCATCCATCTCTCTCTCTCTCTCTCTCTCTCTCTCTCTTTCTCCTTCTTTCTCTCTCTCTCTCTCTTCCTCCCCCCTCCCTCGATCCTCCTTTTGCAGCTCTGGGGATTGAACCTAGGACCTCAATGAATACTAGGCAAGAACTCTACCACTAAGCCACACTTTCAGCCCAATAACTAATATGTGGACTTAAGAGCTAATGAAGGATGATAGAAAGAAAGAAAGAAGAAGGAAAGAGAGAAAGAGAGAGACAGAGAAAGAAAGGAAGGAAGGAAAAAGGAAGGAAGGGAAGATTATATATATATACATATATATACATATATATATACATATATATACATATATATACATATATACATATATACACACACACACATTCAAACCAAGTTTTTACATTATAGAAGTAAAATTTTAAAGATCTACCAGAATCCCAAAATGTGAAGAAAAATTTACCTCAATAAAACCGATAATATCAGAGCTGGACATGGTGGCTCATGTCTGTAAGCCTCAGGAGCTGGAGGCATAAGAACCACAAGTCTGAGGCCAGAGGCAGCCTGTATAACCTAGGGAAACCCTGTCTTGAAATAAAAAATAAAAAATGGGGTTGAGAGTGCAGTTTAGTGGTAGACCACTTGCAAAGTATGCATGAGGCCCTGGGTTCAGCCTCGCAGTACTGCAAAAGAAGAAGAAAAACAATAATAGTAGTAATATCAAGCTAATCTCTGTAACACAAAATGCCAGACAGTAATATGATATATCCTGAGTTTTGATGTGAAGAATAATATCAATTATAAATAAACTATTTAGTACCATAAAAAATAAAATAAATATAGCTTAAAACTAAACTAGCAACAAGTAGGAAACATTTGAGAAGAAAAACAAACACAGAAAAAAGAAAATAGGGTGAATATAATGCAAGTGTGGGAGAGAGCAAGAAGACCAAATAAGCTGATTTGTATTCAAGAAATAAACAGCCCTCCAAAATATAAAGGAATACAATGATATTTAAAGAAAAATTTAAATTTTCTGAAACATACAAATAGTACAAGAAAAATATAGGACAAGATGGATAGATTTTAGTATAATTTAAAAGTGTAAATCACATATTGTGGCAAATATTTTCATCAGGTACTTTATTTTAATAGGAATTTTAATATTTGATATTTTAATAAGAATAAAGATCTCACAAATCAATAACAAAAATGGAAAAATGAACAAAGAACACTAACAGTTAATAAGAGGAGTACATATGGTCAATAAGCATGTAAAAGTACATTCAAGCTCCCTAATTTCATCAAAAAAAAAAAAAGAAAAAACAGCAACAAAACAATAATAAATCTCATTGTGGGATGGTTAATTGTATGCATGATCTTGAAATATGGAATACAGCATAGGACATTCATTGCAGTTTTTTTTAAATATTAAAAACAGAGACAGAGAAAACCTAACTTGGCAGATACTTTGTCAGATATCTTAAGTCTTTTTAGGTGGATGTTTCTTGATGAGATTAACATTTAACTTTAGTAGATGGAGTAAAGCAGATTTCCCTCCTTAATGTGAGTGGGTACCATCCAATCAGTCATAGGACTTGATAAAACAAAAAGGTGAGTCTTCCTAGTAAGTAAGAGAGAATTCTTCCTGTCTAATGACCTTTCACTGGGACATTGACTTTTCCCTGCCTTTAGACACAAACTGAAACAGCAGCGCTCTTGGGTCTTTAGCTTGGTGACTTTGCAGATTTTGGGAATTACTGGCCTTGATAAATGTATAGGGCTGGTGTTTAGCTGAGCTGATAGAGACTCACCCACACTCTCTGAGGACCCAGGTTCGATCCCCAGCACCACAAAAACAAAACAAAACAAAACAACAACAACAACAAACAAATGGGAGAAGGACATGGCAATCTACTCCCCAAGCAAGACTGAAAACAATAAGCCATTGAAAACTCTACGAGGGTCACTATGAGTCAGACCTGACTTGACAGCACCTAACAACAACAATGGGGCTGGGATTTAGCTCAGTTGGTAGAGCGCTGCACTGCAGTCTCTGAGGTCCTGAGTTCGATTCCTAGAACTGCAAAAAATGGGAGAAGGACCTGGCAATCCACTCCCAAGGCAATCCCGAAACAGCCAGCCATTGAAAACCCTATAAGGGTTGCTATGAGTCGGATACCGACTCTACAGCACCTAACAACAATTGTATAAGCCAATTCTTTATAATAAATTTCTTTACACACACACACACTCACACACACACACACACACACACACACACACAATTTTGTAGGTCTTTCTCTGGAGACCCTGACAAATATACTACTACATATACCTATTCAAAATAAACCTAATAAAATTCATAATCAAGACTGGCTGTGTTGCTGCTACTTACAAGAAATGCTGTTAAGTCTGCAAATGTTTAACCTTTCTGGATGATTATATTGGCAATTTAGATATTTCTAAAAATGCTATACTTTAATCCAATGATTTCATTTCAAGGAATCTCTGATGTGGAAATATTACACAGCAAATTCACTGAAGACTTTGTAAATATTAAGACTGAGGATGAGGAGAACAGAAATGTTCAATGCTAGACAATGAGAAATATTTAACAAATTCTATCATGAGGTAGGCTTTATGAATCCAGCTTCGGTATACTTGGTGGTACAGAAAACCCTAATGATGATTTGAATGATTAAGTGAAATAAATAGGAGATAAAACTGTGCTTTCTGGATTTTGTATTGCAAAGCAAAAAAAAAAAAAAATATATATATATATATAGATAGATAGATAGATAGATAGATAGATAGATATAAACAGAAAAGTTTCAATAATTGTAAGGGCTTATGCTGGAATGATGAGGATATATCTGATTTTTACTTTTAAATAAAAATCCATAATATCTTCAGCAAATACTGATTCAGTTTCTAAGAAATAAAACATCATTTAAAAAAAATGAAATAGCATGCTGATCCTTACTTATGAGAAGGTACAAAGTAGACAATACAACCTCAAAAACAATAAAACCCACCAGAAAATCCCTTTGACTATGATGGTTTTCTTAAATTGTATTAAATATCTTGTTTGTTTGACAAACTGTATTTTGTGGGCATTTCCTTTTTCACTAGAGATGTCTACAACAGAACTTCCCATAAAAATAACCCATTTGCTTCGTGAATAATATACACTTGAATGTTTGTGGTGGTATGAGCTTTTTCAGTTTTCCAAGTGACAGTCTGTGAGAGATTGAAAAATACTTATAGCATAGAGCGCCTGAAAATGAAAGACAACTGAATTTTTCATTTTACTCCTAAACATTTTAAAGAAAATAAGTAAGATGAAATGCAACCTCACAAACATCTCAATTATTACAACTTTACCTCCTGCAGTTTTACAATTACCTACTTCCTAACCCTTTATTCTGCTTGATATTTCAAATGCCTAACTTGTTAGCACTTTGAATTAAAAAGCAATCATTAGTCTTCCTGATTCTGCCCTAGTTAATAAATTAGGAGGAACATAGACTGAGGTTCTTGAGGCAACACATATTTTCACCATTTTAACCCTGAGTAAATCACTTTAAATGTTCTCTCAACTTTATTATCATTGGTAATTTTAATTAGCACATGAAATATTTAAAGTAATTCTTTGAAATAGTTTGATATTACACAATGCCCATCTCAGACACCAAAATATAAATTTCCTTAAAAATAGATAGGAAAAATATTTGTACATAGAGAAAAATTCTAGAAAGACAAAAATTGATAGACGTAATGAAGCTTACCATTTTACATCCAAAAACAGGGAAAAAAAGAATAAGAAAAAAATCATTCAACTAATTTTCAAATCATTGAAATTTTCCAATCATCAAAACATGTGCAAACAATCAGGAAAATTAACGTAGAGAGATGAATAACCAATTCAAAACAGAAATAAATAAATGTAAGCAAAGATATTCATACTCATAGAGTTATGTAAAAATAAGAATAGTGTCTGGTGCATGATAAATGAAACTAATAAAACATAACTAATAAAGAAATGCAAATTTAAGAAACTACATATACATTTAGTACACATTATAAAATACATCACATTGGCAAAAAAAAAAAAAAAAAAAAAACACCCAAAAACCACCCTCCAAAACCACACTTATGATGCTCAGAATTGGCAAGAATGTGCAGGGACAGGCTCTGTTTTAATTTATGATTTGAGTAAAAGTAGGTGAATTCTTTTTGGAAGACACTTTGACAGTACTTTCTCTCCTTCCTTCCTCCCTCCCTCCTTCCCTCCCTTTCTACCTTTCTTCTTTCCTTTCTTTTTTTCTGTACTAGGGGGTTGAACCTATGGTCTTACACATGCTAGGGAAGTACTTTACTACTGAGCTGCACCTCTAGTCCTTTTTATATTTTTTATTTTAAGAGAATCTCCTAGGTTGCACAGGCTGCCTATGGCCTTGAACTCATAATCTTCCTGCCTCAGTTTCCCAAATAGCTAGAATTACAGGTATGTGCCATGGGGCCTGGCTAGGATCTTTTTTTAAAAGTAAAAATTACACACCCTAACATGCATGCCCACATTCTCCACATCTTTTGACAGAGCCATTCTACCCTCAAAATTTACTCTGGGGAAAATATGAAGACAAAGGTACGAAGATACATACATAGTGCCATGGTATGAATACCATTTAAGTGTCCCCTTTTCTTAAAAATTCATGTGCTGGAGGCTGGGTCCCTGGGGTGGCAGTGTGCAGAAGTAGTGAGACTTTTAAGTGGTGAGGCTATTGGGAGGTCCTTAGGGACATGCCCATGGAAGTGACTGTGGCACTCTAGTCTCCCTATGCCTCTGCTGTTTTGTTTTGTTTTGTTTTTGAGATAGGGTCTTGCTATCTGGCCCATGTTGGTCTTGAATTCCTGGGCTCACATGATCCTCCTGCCTCAGGCTTTCTAGTAGCTGGGGCTACAGGTGTATGCAAGTGTACCTGGCTTCTAATCAACCTCTTCCTTATACATGTGCTCCTGCCATGGTGTGGTACAACAAGGAGGGCCTTCACCAGAGCTGAGATGATTCTGGTGCTATACCTTGAAATCTACAAAACCGTGAGATAGACAAACCATTTTTTATTTATAAAGTTAGTCTGCCTTGGGTATTTCATTGAAGTAATGCAAAATGAAGAGTAAATTGCTCAGAGCTGGTTAACCAGAATTGCAAAACCAGTATTTGACTCCTTGTGTATCTACCTCCAAAGCCCCTGCCAAACAGAGGAAAACCACTATACTCCAATCAAGGAAAGTTTTACAGCCACATCTCAAGATATATTTAGTATATATTGCTAAAGGAGTTGCTAAAGTACACATCTAGGTTTCTGCATTTCAGTTTCTGGATGTTCTAGATATTAAAGCCCATTTATTTTAGAGTTGGATACAGAGTTTCAAGCTTACATCTGGACATGGGAGCTTGTTTACAAATGTTAACTAGCCACAGAGATTGAATCAATATTTTTTCATTAAATAATGCTACTTGATGATGCTACTTATAGAGTGCTCCCTTAATAAATTTCTCTACGTTTTCTATGAAAAAAGAACTCACAGAGAAGTTCTCTGAAGAAGATGGAAGGAACTCCCCTGCTCATGAATAGGGAGAATCAATATTGAAAAAATGGGCATCTACCAAAACCAATTTACAGATTTAATGCAGTTCCCATTAAAATCTCAATGATAGATTTTGTAGAAATAGAAAAAAAGAACTCCAAAAATTCATATGGAATCACAAAAGACAACATATAGCCAAAACAATATTAAGCTACAAAATTAGTGCAGGTAGGATCACAGTACCTGACTTTAAACTATACTATTGGGCTATAGTAGCAAAAACAGCTTGATACTGGCCCCCAAATAGGCTTGAATACCAATGGAACAGAATTGAAGGTCTAGAGATACACCTACACAACTTCAATCACCTGATGTTTGACAAAAGGGGCTAAGGAAACAAAATGGAAAAAAAGATAGCCTCTTCAACAAATGGTGCTGGGAAACTTGGATATTCATCTGTACAAAAATGAAAACAGTTCCAAACCTCTCAATTTGCATGAGAGTCAACTTGAAATGGATAAGATACTTCAATGTAAAGCCACAAACTACTAGAAAAAAAAGATAGGATGCACACTCCAACACATAGGCATAGGAAAGCATTTCCTTAACAAGACTCCAGTCACTCA
>VMDO01042611.1:0-10412 GCA_007922755.1 Pedetes capensis | reverse complement strand
TGGAAGCCAGAGGAGCAGAAATAAAGAATGCCAGAAGCTGGGGACGGTGGTACAAGTTGGACTTAATGCTACAGCCTAGAATTTGTCTCAGTGGATCTACAATTTCCATCACTGTCCCGTCACCAAAACCACCTCTGAGAGACTGAACCTCTGAGAGACTGAACATTGCTCAATAACCAAAACAGTCCCTGTTGGTCCTATGCCCTGGACTTGTGGCATTCTGGACTAGTTCTGTTCTTATTTGTGGCTGACTGTAACACGAGTACAATAAATCAACGCTTCTGCTGTCTCAGCTGAAACAAATCAAAAAAAAAAAAAAAAATTTAACTTTTCTGAACCTGATTCCTTATTTACAAAGCATAGGCAATTGAACTTTCATCACAGGGCTGTTAGGACTGAATCAAGATGTTGTTAGGTGCCTTTGAGTTGGATCTGACTGATAGTGACCCTATGTACAACAGAACCTAACACTACCTAACACTGTGCCATGCTTGGCACTAGACAATGCTTCTCTGCTATTCATAGGGTTTTTGATGGCTAATTGTTTACAGAGTAGCCTACCAGATACTTCTCCTAAGCCTACAGTACTCGGTATTCCCAGGTGGTCTCCCATCCAAAAACTAACCAGGCCAGACTCTGCTTAGCTTCCAAATTCAGATAAGATCAGATACTAGGATGGTATGGCTATAGACAAATCAAAATAACAAATACAAAATACCAACTATGATGCTTGCTATATGGTAAATGCTCGCAATTGGTAGCATGATTGTTTTAAACTCTGACAGCAACAAATGGGATCTAATGGAGTGAGAAAGGACGTGGAGGAATGGGAACATCAGACCAGACTAATATCATAATTATGAAGGAAAAAAGAGGGTGCGGGGAAGCCAAAAGCCTACAGCAGATAGTGACATCCATGATTTCAGTTATTCCTCAACCTGGCCATGTTTTACAATGTTACCATTATAAGTACTTAACTATTCACAGAAGGCAAACCCATGCATTTTCTCACTGAATCCTCACAATTGCTCTGCAAGAAATAGAGGGGAGAGCCAGGTTGGTGGCTCATGCTTGTAATCCCAACACTCAGAAGGTAGAGGCAGGAAGATCTTAAGTTCATGCCCAGCCTAGGCTACATAGTGAGTTCCAGACCAGCATGGTGAGTCCCTGTCTCAAAATAGATAAGTAAATAAAAGAAAAAGAAGAAAAAAAAAAAAAAAGAGGAAAAAGGAAATAAAGGGGGAGTAGGGGAGATAGCACACAAGCATGCAGACAAGCTGGAGAAAGAGAAGAGAAGGAGAGGAGATAGGGAAGTTATTGTTGTTGTTAGGTGCCGTTGAGTCGGTATCCAACTCATAGTGACCCTCATAGGGTTTTCAATGGGTGACTGTTTCGGGATTGCCTTGGGAGTGGATTGCCACGTCCTTCTCCCATTTTTGCGGTGCTGGGAATAGAACTCGGGACCTCAGAGACTGCAGCGCAGTGCTCTACCAACTGAGCTGAATCCCAGCCCAGGGAAGTTATTAGCACCATCATTTTACAGATGAGGAAAAGAAAGGCAGAGAAGTTAAGTGACTTCTCCAAGTCAAAGGATAAATTTCCTCACTGATAATAATAATTTCCTCAATGATAATACATAATGAGGTTATAGCAGGCTCAAGCAAGAAAATAGACACAAAAGTGCTCTTCATAAAATGTAGAATACAACATCTAAAGAACCATGAGAAGGCTGCTAGGAAAGAGGTCGGTGCTAAAATAATTAAAAGTCTACACTCTGAATAGAAACTAAAAATGAACAGTCTGTACTGAGAAATGGCTTTCAAGTTGATGAATACAAGGTGTTAAAGTGAGGTACAACAATCAGATATGAAGGTCTAAAACACAAATATTCATTACAGAAATCAGGTGAACACCAGATATGAATCAAACAGACACTTCATGACAGATGTAAACCATTAACTTTGTGATGTGGTAACTTTTGGCAGTAAAGCTTTTTGGTAAAGAGAATAAACTCTAGAGCCAGGCTGTGTTCTATCCCTGGATCTATTCTTATTATATCTGTGACAAGTAATTTAACGCTTTGTGTCTCTGTGAACCCATCTGTATTACAGGGGAAACAAAAGTTCTTGCCTCAGAAGCTGTTATAAGGTTAAATGACTTGAGGAATGTAAGGCTCTTAGCACAGTGCCTGAAACTTGAGAAGCAGTATCTGTGTACTGTTTTACAACAGAATAAACTGCAAGTGTGGTGAAAATGAGAAAGGTCCTCCAAGGGACTATTGGACTATTCATGTTTTCAAACCCAACAAATTCTTTTTCAGTCCATACAATGTTGCTGTTGTTAGGAGTGGGGTCTGACTCATAGCAACCCTCACAGGGTTTTCAATGGCTGACTGTTTTTTTTTTTAAGATGCAAAATAAAGAATACTCCAAAATATTCTATTTACTTGAATGACATGTAAAACTGGTGGAGGGGAAGTTTCACCAGCCCGAGCAGCTTGTCTTGTCCTGGGCTTGGCACCTTGTTCCAAGTTTCAATTACCATCACATTGTTCTTAAGCCTTTCCAGGTATTTGGAAGACAGAGAGACAGGAATCACCTGAAAACAATTAAAAAAAAATCCTGATACCTGAGTCAAATAAATAATTTATATTTTAATTCAACAAGCCTACCACATAAATGCATAATGTTAGGAGCTGAAGATCTTAAAATAAACCCCACTATGTATCCTCAACAGAAGTGGTGGTCTGCTGTTAGAGACTAAGACATAAAGGCCAGATACAAATCAGTGTGAGTCCTTTGATGACATGGCTCATAAAGATAGGACACACAGGAGGATGTGACACAGGTCAAACATGGTACCCGCCAAGCTCACCCAACTTTCTTTTTTTTTTTTTGTGGTACTGGAGGTTGAACCCAGGGCCTTGTGCTTGCATGCTTTCTAAGTGCTGGACCACTGAGCAGCACCCCCAGCCCATTTTTTCAGTTTTTGAGACAGGGTCTCCCTAAGTTATGCAGACTGCCTCTGGTCTCGAACTTGTGATACTCCTGCCTCCACCTCCCGAGCCGCTATCACCCAACTCTTTTTAAGGCAAAGTGACCGACTTATAAACTCTGGTAGGAGAAAGATGTTTTTGAAACAAGGATGGTTACTGTCTGGAAAAGGGTTGAGCATTTTATCAAAGGGCTGCCAATCCTCTAGATGGATAGTATTTACTAAAATGGCCTAATGCAAAAAGCTCTGTCCATCAGGGGTAATGGCAAACAGCACCTGAGTTTTCCATGTACAATTATCCCAGAATTGGCCAGCTGGTAGTTGAAAGATAAAAGTTAAATTAGAAAGAGAACCAGAGATCTAGACACAAGAGTAGCTTCATTAAATTAACAGCAGAATAAAGAGACCACCAATTTGAAGGAACCCAAGCTGTAGCAACAATTATAACAGCAGAGGGGAGATAAGCTCCAATGGGAAACCAATAGAAAGCACGAGAGGCAACAACATAGAAACCAGAAATAGTATAAGGTATGGTGTGGCAGAGTGTTTGCTTTGCATGTGCAAGGCCTTGGGTTCAATTCCCAGCACTAAAACATGAACAAACATACAGAAGTCATGATGAAAGGAAGATACCACAGGAGCAAAGAACCAGAGCAGAGCTGCTTTTGTATCCATCTATGAAACTAATTATATAAAGTGCCCTGAGTACATTTCTGTTGCTTGAAACCAAAAAAAGTAAAACTAACACAGGAACCTAATCTCCAAATAGGGAGTTTAGAGAGAACGCTTTGAGGAGAAAGTAACCCCAGATCTTAAGGCTGAGCAGGAATTAACTAGAACAGAAGGCTATGCCTAATAAGTGTCACATAGGCTAAGGACATTCAAGGCAGAAGGAATAATACACATAAAGATATGGAGATCCAAGAAGAGAATATTCAGGAAACAAGTAGCTGAGCAAAGCTGGACTACCTAGTGTGAAGGAAAGAGTGGGAGATGTTGAGACTGGAGAAACACATAGTTAAGTGGTTTTGGTATTCATGCTAAGGATTTATATTCTGTCCTAAAGGCTTTGAGGAATCACTGAAAGTTTTTAAGTAGGGGAGTAAAATATTTTTACAAAGCTTATTCTTATTGTTAAATAGAGGAAGGACTGGACAGAGAGGTCAGAAACAGACCAATCAAAGTCTACTTGATTGAGAATGAAGGATTGAATGGAAGCAGTGGCAGTGGAGTGGAGGTAAGGGGATGCATTCCATAGAGAATAAAGTTTGTAGCATCTCTTGGACTTGGTGAATAATTTTATAAGACTCAAGGAAAAATTTCAGGTTCTACCTAATTTTCTGAGTAAATTGTAAAATGAATTAGGGCAGACAAAAAGAGGAAGAATAGATATGAAAGAAATAATTCATGGCGAATTGGATGTATTTGAATTTCTTCTTTCATTTATACATCCTTACTGAATATCTGTATAAGCCAGGCAATGTGTTAGGTACTAAGAGTAAAGTGCTTGTGAGAGATCCAGGTGGTGATGTCCAGCTGGCAGTTGGAAACAGAGATCTTAAACTAGAGGGAAATGTCTGGCTTAAATAGAAATGTAGATTTGGAAGTTACTATCATAAAAATCAAAGATGAAGCTATGGGAATAGATGTGATGACCATGGGGATATAGGGTTGATGTGAAGAGTGTCAGCAAGAGTAATGAATGGGAGCAATAACTGTTAAAGGTTAAGAGAAAAAGAGAAAAGCTGGGGTCTCCAGTGTTTTCCTGCTTTTCAATTGGCCAGAAGACTGAAAGACCACCTGCTGTGTCAGAAAGAAAATCAGAGTGGAGTTCAAAAACCAAAACAAAAATCTGAGCATCAAATTCTACAAAAAAATAAAATGAGATAAATACTGAAATACATGGAGGAAGAAGAGTTAGGAAAAATATATAAGTAAAAAAGTAAAGAGATTGGAGATACAGGAAGGTTGAACAAACTTAAATGATCAAAAGTCCTAAACAATGTTAAAAGGAACAGAATCTAGAACTCCAGCAAAAGTAGTGGAAAACCATATGAACTGAGAAATAATAGAAATACAAACGCGAAGTTTTAAAATGTTGGCAATGTCTTTTCCTCTTTCTATCCAATAGAGCACACCTGATAATTACAAAGATTCCTTCCTGCATGAATATTTTAGATTTTTTAAAAGATGGATTTATGATTTGGGAAACACTTCTCTCCCACCCCAGTAATACACTCTTAATGGATACAGAATACACAATGTTACCTGAGAAAAGTTAAAGACTGGTTGTGTTGTACCCCATGCAATGACAGATCTGGTGGCTTCCTCCGTGCTGAAGAGTTTGGAGTTTAAGTAAACATTACATGTTGGTTGTTTCTCAGATTCTCCAGTAATGAAATCTTTCCCATCTGGCACCATCAACAGCACATGTAACAGTAAGGGATTTTCTTTTGTTGACCCATTTTTCTGGGTTGGTATATCGTGGGAAGTTGGCATAGCCACGAGTGTTGAAGAATGTGGTGCTATAGGGTTTGGTGACTTAGGGTTGGAGAACACCAAATTCTGTGTTTTCTTTATAGTTTCCTCATGAATTTTATTTGAGTTCTGTAGATTTTTGGTACAGGTATTATCTTGGCTGGGTTCAAATAGTATCTTATTTGGACTCGTAGCAGCACATAGTGGGGTATGTTGGGTGTTCCTACTTAACTTAGCACAGCCACCAGTGAAAGCCTTATTATCTGTAACAAGCTCCACGGTGATCTATGAAACACAAAAGAAGAGTCTGTAAGAATGTCCTGTACAACTAGAATCAGAATGTTGGAAGTAGAAGTAATGTGAAGTTATTAGCAAACTAATTAACACAAACACCAAAAGGGGAAGAACACTAATAGACTACATATACACTATCTTTTCACACTAAGAAAAACTAGGCAGATTATTTATCAATAATATAATAGAAACATGGAACATCATTCTGTGCTAGGAAATAAGTGAATAATCAGAAAAGATGGAGATAAATCCTTTCTCCAATGAAGGACACATCAGAATTCACTCTACCAGGCACATACTGTCAATTCTTTCCTTGTTCACTGCTACAATTCTAATCCAAGCCACCAGCAATCATCACCTTTTGGGACTAATGCTCTAGCCTCCCCATTTTCCGTCTTGCCCCTGCAGTCTATTGTCCACATGGAAATACTTTAAAAATGTAAATCAGATGATATCACTGCCATGCTTCAAAGTCTTTTCCTTGGCTCTTAGGCTAAAACTGAACCCTTACCTTGACATACAAAGTTCTGAATGATATGGTTCCTACCTGCCTGTACAACCCCATGTTCCTCTTGCTTACTATCCTGTGGAAACATTGTCCCTTGATGATATAAACTTCATTTTCATTTTAGGGCGTTTGCATATGTTTTTCAATTCTCTCATTTTTCAAATCTTACCTTAAATGCTACCTCCTTAGAGCTTTCCTGACTACCAGCTCCTACCGCCTCCCAGGTACTCAATATCATATCATTTATTTCCTTCACAGCACTTCCGTTGCCCTATTCAGTAGAAGCCCCACAATAGCAGAGACCACGTTTTTCTTGTTCACTGCTATATTCTCAGTGCCAGTGAAAAATACATATACAGGAAATACTTCTGAATTCGTAATGTATATCTGTTTACCTTCAGAGGGCCAACTGGAGTCTGACCATTTCCTTGTTGCACTGGAAGTTGGTCACTGAAAGAAAGCAGCTCTGACTGAATGACAGCTCGCAAAGGAAGTGATGCAGACCCAATGACTTCTGGCTGAAGGAATATGGAAAGAAGAAACTTAGGTCAAAGAGGAGCCACAGGGAATGTTAACTGAAGTGACACCTATGATGGCTTATAAAAGAATCCATGCTTTATAAGGTGTGAAGCTTAATTATGTGATTACCTGAAAACCCATACTCTGTCATATTTTGGTCCCTCTTCTGGGTTTCACTACTTTCTCCTGAAAGATTATAAAGGATTTCAAAAGCCACAAAGAGGCTAAAAGATTATAGTTTTCTATTAATAAGAGTTAGTTTTTATTCAAAATGTTCAACTTTACTATTAAAAATAAAAAAATGAAATTCAGATGATATAAAATTTTGGCATGAAAAACTAAGAAAATTATAACACTTAATATAACTGATACTATCAATGCTACAGCCAAACAAAGGCCATCATGTGAATGAAGCTGGAAATATAAACTGGCAACATACTTTTGGATAGCAAATTTAGGAGTTAATATAAAAAGCTTTAAACATTCGTTTTTTTTGGCCCAGTATTTCCATTTATAAGAACTTGCACTAAAGAAATAATATATAAAGTTATGTACAAATCCATATGTTTTAAAAGCAGTTAATAATTAGAAATAACTTTGTTGTTAGGTGCTATTGAGTTGGCTCTAACTCACAGTGACCCTAAGTACAACAGAATGAATCACTACCCAACACTGTGCCAGGCACATAATCTTTTTATGTTTTAACTCACTGTTGTAGATACTATGTTTCTTCTCATTTTGAGTCATGTCACATCAGCAAAAGGAAGTCCCTGGGGCTTTACTACATTTCCATCATTAAGATAGACTCTACTTTGAGGAGGCAACTCTTCTCCAGTCTAGTTTTGAATGCCTTCCAGCTTGGGGGCAGGGCACATTTTCTTGCATTATATTTGATAGTGTTTCTCTGCTATTCATAGGATTTTCAATGACTAATTGTTTAAGAGTAGCCTGCTGGGACCTTCTCCCTAGTCTCTTAGTTTGGAAGCTCAGCTGAAATTTGTCTACTATGGGTAGCTCTGCTGGTATCTGAAATTCTGGTAGCAGAGCTTTCGGCATCACAGCAACATGTAAGCCCCAGAGTACAATAAGCTGACAGACACATGGGGGTAGAAATAACTTGATGTCCAATAACTAAGAATTATTAAGCTAATTATAGCACATTCACACAATTGTATGATATGCAGCTGCCAAAATGATATTCACTAAAAGCTTATAATAATATGAATAATATTTGTTATGTTTGCTAAAAGTAGAGTATTAAATTATATGTATATAGCATAGTTAGCCTTTAACTACTTATAAAGTTACATGAAAAATACTAAGTATATATTTTTGAAGAAAAATGAAATAAAAGCCAGGAGTGGTGGTATATGCCTGTAATCACAGCAACTTGGGAAGTGGAGATAGGAGGATAGCAAGATTGAGGCCGGACGGAATACATAATTTAGCAAGACCCTGATTCAAAATAAAAAATAAAAAATGGGCTGGGCGTGTAGCCCAGTGGTACAATACTTGCAAAGAATGTGTGAGACCCTGGGCTAACTCCCAAGTACCACCAAAAAAAAAAAAAAAAAAAAAAAAAAAAAAAGGGAAAATGAAACAACTCTCAGGACAACGTTTAATGAAAAAGATGGATAAATAAAAGCTGCACACAAATTTATATAACACATTGTACATGTTTGAAAAAGACATAGGAGATATAAATGTTAGCAACAGTTATTTCTTAGTGATAGGATTATAGGTAATTTTAGCCTTTTAAAAAACATCTTTCAAGTTTTCCACAAAAGACATATATAAGAGCTAGGTGTGGTGGCTCACATCTGTAATACCACCTACTTGGGAGGTGGAGGCAGGAAGATTTTAAGTTTGAGGCCAGAGGCAGCCTGTGCAACTTAGTGAGACCCTGTCTCAATATAAAAAATAAAAATGTGGCTGGGGGAGCAGCTCAGTTATAGAGCACTTGGCTAAGCATGTACAAAAGCCTTGGATTCAACCTCTCAGTACTGGGGGAAAAAAGTATAATCATTTTATAATTAGAAAAAAAGCCATTAAATAATTATAGGAAAATGATTCAATGTAAATACACTGAAATGTTAATGGAGAGTTTCTTGAGGTTGTCTTAGGTTGAAGAATTATGTGATTTTTCTCCCCTTCCTGTTTTGCTATTTTTCCAAAATCACCTTATATTATTTATATCCTCTGAAAAAAAACAAAAGAAAAGAAAACAAGTTGCATTCTTCATGCTAACTATACCAAAAATGAGGTCAAAAGATTATATAGGATACTTTTTAACTGAAGGACAGTAAACACTCCTCATATCATAGTTTATTGTTTTATGTTGTGACAGGTGCAAGTGGATTTTATATACTTGGAATGAGCTGATCAACTGCTACCTACAACTATATTATTTTGGACATGAGCTAGATACTTTAGGTATTAAACACCACACAGTAGCAATAATAATAATAAGAAGAAGCAGCATTAATGTTGTTTGAGCCTAAGGAAATACCTAGTTTAGGTAGGAAAATAATTTTACATGCTCCAAATTTCTGGTGTGAATGATGAGGTAACGGTCAAAATCACTCAAAGTACCTTTTCCTGTGGAGTTTTCTTTACGTAAATTTGGAAAGTGAGGTTAGAATTCCACCAGTGCTCTATCATTGCGCCACCAAACTGCACTGGAAACACAAATCGTTGCTGGAATTTCACCACTGTAATGAGAACCAGATACACAGGCACATGTCACACAACGCAACCAGAGCAATCATTAATGCATGCCTTAACACCACCCACCTTCTTTTCAAATATAAAATCTCTTTCAGGAAGCAAGTCAGTGTGGTTTCACAGAAGGCATTAGGGTTGTAGGTCTGAAGGAATAGAGACAAAGAAAAAGCCCTTGGTATAATAGCTGGAGACAGCAGTGTTGCCTTGCTCTGCTTTGCTGTAAGAAATGAATGCTAAGTATGTGAGCACAGGATGTGGAAGGAGACATATCTGTACATGTCACTGCATTTAAGATACTATGACTACTTTTTGAAAGACAAGTTGGTAGGTAGTGTAACAAAAAAAGGGGGCTGGCTGGAGGTGGGACAATGTAGTATGAATAAACAAAAGAACTGAATTAAAACTGTAATAATAAAAATAAGTTAGTCTTCTAGCTGGTGAACAGGACACACTCAGACTGTCACACTGAGACAAGATACCAGGTACATTAGTTAGCCATGTTAGGAGGGGTAGGGATTTCTGCTGTAAATGGGATGGAGTGTTGGTAGTATGTGTGCTCAATGCTTAATTAGTAAATAAAAGAAAACTGAGGCTAAAATCAAAGAAGATGAGTACAAACCCCAGTTCTATGACTTACTAGTGACCACCTCAGTAACAATTTATCACCTGTAAATTGATCTTCCTGTTCATTCACTCTGTTGTTGTTGTTAGGTACCGTCGAGTCGAGTCCGACTCATAGTGACCCTATGTACAGCAGATCGAAACACTTGCCGATTCTGTGCCAGGCAAACCATCTTATTTATGTTTAAGCCCATTGTTGCAGACACTGTGTTAATCCATCTGGTGGAGGGTTTTCCTCTTTTCCGTTGACCTGCCACTCTTCCAAACATGATGT
>VMDO01042610.1:0-10440 GCA_007922755.1 Pedetes capensis | reverse complement strand
GGCAGCCGTTGAAGGAGATGGTTTTTCTCTCTGAGAGCAGGTCCACCAGAACTTTGGGAGCCGTGACGGAGGAGAAGCAGATGTCGGCAATCGATAAGTTGCGGAGCAGAAAGTACATGGGAGTGTGAAGGCGTGGCTCACAGGTCACAGTGACCATGATGAGGAGGTTCCCCAGCAGAGTGGTCAAATACACCAGGAGCAGGAAAAGAAACAAGAGGAAGCTTACTTCTTGATTCTGGCTTAGGCCAAGGAAAATAAGTTCTTTTATCCTGGTGCAGTTTTCCATCATCATTGAACCATCTTTGTTTCCTTTTTATTTCAAGCTAATCATATGAATGAATGCAATTCAGCACCTTCCTCGAATGGCTGTAGTGTTTGGGATTTGTTGAATTGTCCACATTATTTTTTTGGTACTGGGGGATTGAATGCAAGAGCCTCAGGCATACTTTACAAGCCCTGTGTTACAGAGCCACACTGCTAGCTCTTTTTTATTGATTTTTCTTCAGACAGGGTCTCAACTAATTTCAAACATGTGATCCCCCCGCCTCTGTCTCTAACATGCTAGGATCACAATTGTGTACTCCCATGCAGAAGTGAGTTGTACACATATTTAAGATTCCAATGAGTTTGATGATCAAATCAAATTTTCATATGCAAAATCATTCAATAATTCTTTTCCTATAGAACTATGTTGGGAGAGAAATATGCTAAAAAGTGACAGATACATAGTACATTAAAATTGTGTAACAATGAAGGTTTAATTTGATGCTTTTTGAACCAAACTTCCAATGTGCTATACTTTTTCTGTGGTTATTCTTCTAAATCACATCTTTTCATCTCTTACCACTTATGGTTTTGTTGGTCAATGATGTGGCTTCTATAAAAACATGAAAGTACCACTTGGAGATTTTACTTTTGTTTTAATGGCTCAAAGTTTATCATGATTGTCAGTTATTTTTCTAAACTGTGCACGTACATATTTTGATGATAACATAGGGAAGTTTTCAAAATCTGGAAAGTGGTTTATTTTTTCCCAAAAGACAGACTTTCACTGTGGGATGAGGAAGTGGGATATAGTGCAGAGAGCTCTGTGCTGGCAGGTTGGAGCATTGGTTCCACCTCCTCCATATTCTGCCATGAAGTAGCTGAATGATGGGCTCTGACTCCTCAGTTCTGGATAATATCAGCTTGAGGCAGAGAGAGGAAGAGCAACCTGAGCCTAGGTTGGGATTCACTTCAGAGGCAACAAGCCAGCAGGGTATAGCTCCCTGGTCTGGATTGTTGTTGTTGTTGTGAGGTGCCGTCGAGTCGGTATCCGACTCATAGCGACCCTCATAGGGTTTTCAATGGCTGACTGTTTCGGGATTGCCTTGGGAGTGGATTGCCAGGCCCTTCTCCCATTTTTGCGGTGCTGGGAATTGAACTCGGGACCTCAGAGACTGCAGCGCAGCGCTTTACCCACTGAGCTAAATCCCAGCCCCTCTGGTCTGGATGGAGGTGCTCAATTCATGCTCTGACAAATGGTCAGCACTAACTGGTGATGTACTTTTCCCTTTAGCTCTGTTCCTCCTTCTCTCCTCAGTCTCCACCATCAGTAAATCCAATGTAGGTGATTGGGAAAACCCATTGAGAGATTCATGATGCCTTCTGAAGTCTTTATATCTCACGACTTCAAGTGGCTTGTGAATATTTCTCTCAAGTATACCAAAGAGGAAGGGGTTTTGTTACCTCCTCATAGGTGAAGAAATGATGTTCAGGAAATTGAGCTAATTTTTCCAAACTCATGACAGTTGTAAGTCAGGGAACTCAAGTTCTGATGTGATTCTATTTACCTTCAAATCCCATATTCCATTTGCGGCAGCATAAAACCATTGCTGAAGCATTCAGTAGGTTGGAACTGTTTCTTCTCCTCAATGTTAAGGCAAAAGTGACGTGAAAGCAGTCCCAGATGAGCTATTTATTTAAGAAGACATGAAGTTTTCAGAAAAGGTTGCAGTCAGCCTTGGTTCAGCTCAACCTGGATCATGTCTGTAGCAGTCTCGGTAGGACTGAAGCAGAAATTGCTGTTAGTCATTCGGAAGCAGACTCCCTAAAGTAAGATTTGATGGCATTCCTGGTACTGCATTTATTGGAAAAGATAGCCTATCATTTCATGAATGAGTCTTTTAATCCTTTCACAGTCATTTTGTGACCCTTCCTAGCATGGTTGGGATTCAGTTAGAGCTGGCAGTTTTGGCACAAGAACAGGAAGGTTCTTACTGTGGAGCACTTTTCAGTCTGATAGACAATACAGACACCTAAGTGTAATCTCGTAAAATATGCTGATACAAGCAACAGGGAGGTAGGTAGGGCTAGTTTGGGAAAGTCTGTAGGGAAGGTAAAAATTTCACTCAATCTTAATGAGTTTCTAAGAATCAGAGGGTGGAATATATCATCCAGAGGAAAGAACTCATACATGGTCAGTAAGTGGAGGTGGTCTCCCATCCTAGGACAAACCAGGCCTGACCCTTTCTTAGCTTCAGGTGGGGTCAGATGCCAAAGTGTTTCAGCTGCAGGCTATGCATAGATAGTGAACATTCATTGCAAATTGCAAGTATATGTGGGTAAATGGATGGAATTGGAGAACACTATGTTAAGTTAAATAGGCTAGACAGGGACCAGTAAGTACAGCATGTTCTGTCTCACATATGCAAGCTAAAAAGCATCGCTCCAAATGCAGAATAGTGATTAATAGAAGTTGGGAAAGGTGTGTGTGGAAGCAGATAAATGGAGGCTGGACTTGAGACATGCACCCCATTGATATGTTAAAATAATAC
This sequence comes from Pedetes capensis, assembly GCA_007922755.1. Lineage (NCBI taxonomy): Eukaryota > Metazoa > Chordata > Mammalia > Rodentia > Pedetidae > Pedetes > Pedetes capensis. The sequence continues at coordinate 7,624 of VMDO01042610.1, read as the reverse complement.
CTGTTAATAAAAAAGAAATAATAATATAAAATGCATATGGATAATTTGGACCAAATTGGTAAAGTGTTTACAGTCTAACTGAAGTGGAATATTATGCAAATTAAAGCAAACACTGCATAACAAATAGTGAGGTATTTGGGGAGTGTAGAGGAAATAGGAGATGACAGGTGATGTGATTTCTGACAATAAGAAAAACAATTTTTTAGTGCTTTGTATTGTGATATAGTACAGAAAGTTGACCTATTTAATCCTTACCTCCGTCTGATAGGTAAATATTAGTGTTAATCTTGTTTTTCATGTAATACAGCATGGACCTATCTCAGGTACAGGCAAGGCTGTGTAAAATAGAAGAGATTGAAACAGGGTGGAAAACACAGTGTTTTTTTTTCTTTTGTTCTCCCAATCCAGTCTATATTAGTGCATGCTTTGTACTGCAAAAGGATTTGAAAAAGCCTGTCTGAAGAAAACCACTTGGCACAATCCATTTTTACATCGATTTTAATGTGCAAGAGCCATAGCAACAAACAAAGTGTCTGAACAAATGCATGACTTCTCTCATACCCAGGGCACTACATTTCTCCATGCTTCTTAATACAATACCCCTCTTCCCAATATATGACACTCACCTTTGTTGTGTCTGTCAGTGAGAAGATTATCTTGGATGTGCACTCTTTAATGTAGCTGGAAAATATTCAAAGTCACATTAGTTATACATAGTGAGTAACAGCACCTCTACTTCACTATGCATAACTTTAATCCTAGAGAGTAATGTCATTACCCATTTCTTTTGATCCTGAAACTGTGACTAAAATGGGTCACAATTGTTATGCACAATACCTAATTAGTATTAGGTAAGGTGCATAACAACTGGTAACATTAATTCTTGAAAATTTTGTTCCAGAGGGTAAATCCCTTTGAAGGGTTAGCTATCTTAGTGTCTTTGCCCTATTTTCAGAAGACAAAGGGCACTGCAGGAACCATATCTTTAAGGTCCTTCCACCTGTGTTCTTGTCTTATGTTCAATTCCCTCAGCCTCACGCGCCAGGTAAATATGGCAAAAGGACTATTATTGGCTAAGAAAGTGGAAGTAAGGGGCTGATTTCAGTTTTGGTGATGCAGTTTCAATGGGAGTCATTAAAATGTTACCAACTTGTGTGTGTGAACTCAGGCACACACATATTGACACCTTTTGGCTGGTGTCCAAATTCTTTAGAGGCAATCAAAAAATCTATCTCCTTTCTATTGTCAATTATTTTCCAGTGGGCCCTGCCCCATGTGCTGGTCCCTTAGTCCCAGTTCCATTAGGAGAGCTAGGCAAAGGAATATTGTTGGACAGGGAAGTGTAAATCAAGGGCTAGTTCCACTGTTGGTGAGAGGTTCAGTGGGGTTTATTAAGTTGTTGCTAATATGGACAAGTGTGTAAACACCCAGAGACCCATTATGGAGTAAAGCCATGTTTGGTGTGTGTCCTGGTTATCTAATGGCAAGAGAGAAAATGAATCTCTTACCTTCGGATCCATCATTTCTTTGTTAAACCTGCTAAAATATGATGAGTGTGCCAAAGTACTTTCAATGTTCCATTTTCATGTTTTAAAAAGTATGAAAGATTATGTTACCCAGATAAGGCTGTCAAGAAGCTGGAAAAAGAGAACTGGACCTCATCCACTTACATAACCCTCCAAATTCTCACTAAGCAGAGAATAGTTAAGTCTTCTTAAGCTTGGATATCCACTTGTATAGCGTCACAGATGATCATTAAAAACATACAACTTTTGACTTTTCCCCATCATCATGCCATAAAATCCTTTTGTTCTGCAGAGATCTAGATAATGTTCACAGGTAACTAGATGGAGATAAATTGGTAAAATTGCTCACACAATTGAATTTGTGTTTTATATTAACTAAATTTATTGCTGTGTCGAATATGAGGTAATGTCCTGGAAGCTGATGCAGGAATTATTTTTTTGTTGCTATTTCTAGGGCCATGAAATCTGTTTCTAGAGATCTAGGACTAAGTGGATCCTTAATTCTACTCTTTCCATCTGAGTCATAATATACCACCTTTTATACTGAAAAACAGCAGATATAAATGCAGGAATTGAACAAGTAGATGGAAGAGGCAAGCATATATTTTGTCCAAAGAGTCTTAGACTTGATTAATAGTTTTGCAAAGGATGCAGGCCCTCCTCATTTGTATATTATATATTTAAAAGGATTGAGTAGAGTCTTTTGACCATGCAGTGAATTGTGCTGCGGAGGAATCTGATTTTACATTGCAATATTTTTTACATGAGAATGGGATTTAAAGAGTAAAGTCCAATCAGAACAAGAGTAAATGTGGTAATAGGAGTCAGAAGCTGGCATTCATCCTAGAAAGGATATCAGTAATGTTATAGGCACTCTACATCTTTAACATATTCAGACATACAGAAAATACATAACCCAGTCTTCAGTCAAAAAAAGTCCTTGAATAACTCCTCTGTACCAGGCAACTCTAGGTACTAGGTATGATATTATGAATCAGATAAATATCCCTGCCCTCAAAGTACTGATATTCTAGTGGGAAGATGCAGGTATTTAATAAAATAAATAATATCATAGAGTATTAGATTAAATTAATTAATTATTTCCTTAATGAGGGGCAGTATGCTGGACCTTGCTCATACTTTGGAAGTACTCCACCAGTGAATTGCAATCCCTACCACTTTTTAAGGTTTTTGTTATGAAACAGTGTCTTGCTAAGTTATGCAGGCTTCCTCTGACATCAAAGCTGTTATCCTCCTACCTCCATCTCATGAGTTGCTGGGATTTTAGGTGTGTGCCACCATGCTTGGCCAGTAGAAAATATTTTAAGTGGTGAAAAACAGTGTATGGAAAAATAAGCTGAGTGAAGGATAGAAAATAACTTAGCAGAGAACTGCAATTTCTAAATAAGTGATTGGAGAGTGGTGAGTTTTTGGAAGAAGGAAGGCACTGTGATAAGGTTAGGTTTTTATGGGAAGAATGCATAATAAGAATGTTTGGGAAGCAATCAAGGTTCCAACCAAGTAGACCTATTAGATCATTAGCATAAGAGTTCTTTTTCTCTGAGTGTGTAGAAAGTTTTTAGAGGATTAATAGTAGAGGACTGACAAGATTTCACTTATGGATTCTGCTCAGAATAGCCTAAAAAGGGCAAAGTAGACTTTGTCCACTATTCATATATTCTCAGTATGGAGAATATGTAGTATGGAGACTAATTAATTAATTAATTACTATTATTATCATTATCATTCATTATAGCATTCCCCTCCCATAGTTCCATACATAGTGACACCAATGGCGGACTAAGCATTTAAACACATGGCCTTTGTGGTACATTTTCGATGCAAACTATGACACTCTGCTTCTGGCCCCGAATGGTGGTGATCATCTCAAAATGCAAAATGCCTTTTGTCCAACTTCAAGAGCCCCTAAATTTTTAATAGCCTCAACTGTGTTCAGAAATCCAATACCACAGTCTTCATTGAGATTCAAAGGAGACTTAGTTGCGAGTCCCTGTAAAACATCAACCAGGTTACACACTTTGAACATACAATGGCACAGAGTGAGCATTCCTATTCTAAAAGGGTGAATGGGAGCAGAGATAGTAAGGATCAGTTCAAAGGAAGACTGATAACCAGCAACACTCCTGAATCCTGTAGCTCCATGTCTGGCTTCTGGTACATGGGATGGCATCATGTGGGCTGGAACAGGCTTCGGCAGTTCCACCTTTATGGCCTTGCCACATGGCCCTCTCGGACTGGCTTCACCTATTGTTGGTATCTTCCTTCAACATACATTTCATTTTTCTGGCATTGCTAAGATCCTGAGATCTCCACAGCAGCTTAGGCTCCACCCTCAGTATTTGACACATCAGGCTTCAGGGGCTCACTGCAGTGAATTCAAGTCTGGTACATATTACTTGATGCTGCAATAGTCTCTGGAATCTTGGTGGCAGCCTGCACAACTTCTTAACTCTTGCCTTCTGCATGCCTTCCAAACCAGCACCATGTGGATGATGCCATGGTTTGCCTCTAGTCATAGCTGGGTCCTTTCTGTCTACGGCTACAGTGACAACTTCTGTATACTGAGGTTGGGAAAACACTTCTAAAGGTAGTTGGTTATAGGAGGGGGTCCTTTTGGCATGCTCTTTGTAAACAAAACTATTTTAAATGTATTTTCCATTTCACATCTGGGAGCCTTAAATAAATAGAAGGGATCTGGCCAACTCCTGCCTTTTCCCAGGGCATTTCTATTATTTCTGGGCAAACTGTGTAGCTTCTCTTAGTTCAGTGATGTTGAGTTGGGTCCAATTCATGTGACCCTCACAGGGTTTTCAATGGCTGATTGTTTTGGGATTGAGTTGTTAGGTTATTCTCCCATCTTTGCAGTGCTGGGGATCAAACCCAGGGCCTCACAGATCACAGAGCAGTGCTACACCAACTGAACTATGCTTGTCTCTTTCACAATTACTGTTTCCTTGCCTGAGCTTGCTTTGTCTTTTGTTGTTGTTGTTAGGTGCCGTCGAGTTGGTATCCGACTCATAGCGACCCTCTGTACAACAGGAGAAACACTATTGTCAGTACTTCTCTGCTGTTCATAGGGTTTTCAATGGCAGATTGATTTTTGGGAGTGGGTTGCAAGGTCCTTCTCCCAAGCCTACAGCACCTGGTGTTCCCAGGTGGTCTCCTATCCAGGTACTAACCAGGCCTGACCCTGCTTAGCTTCCGAGATCTGACAGGATCGGATTCCACAGGGCTACGGCTGCAGCGTGCTTTGTCTTTAGCAACCTCAAAATGGTGGCTTTTTTTCCATTCAAACTACACACTCTTTGTACTTTTTTGCCCCCACTTTAGCTCCATTTTTCATCATTAATCTGGCTAAACGTATCCAATAATAACAAAACCATCTCCTCAGTACTATTCTGCCTTGATATTTCTTCTGCCAAAGTAATTAGTTCTTTACCGTTGAATTCACCATCCACTAAATCTTTAGGTCTTATGTAAAGTGCTGACAAACTCATTGCCAGAATACAACATGAATGACCTCTAGTCTAATTCCGAACAAAGTCTTCATTTCCCACTGAAACCACATGAGCTGTCTTTAGTGACTATATTAATATCAGGCGTCTAGTCTTCAGAACTCACCAGACCACCCCTCTGGATCTTATAGCCTTCAATGGATTCTCTTGCCTGCATCTCCAAACTCTTCCAAATGCCTCCTGAAAATAAATTCCAATGATGTAAGACCCACATGGTCTGATTTTGGCACAATACCAACCCCACTCCTGGTATCAATGTTTTGTGTTTGCTTATTTGTCGTGTCAGAATACTTGAGAGAAACAAACTTATGGAAGAAATGATTTATTGAGGCTCATGGTTTAGAGGATTTAATTCCACAGGGGCAGGCCATGCAGATGGTACTTGTGGGGAGGTTGCAGGGCCTGTGTCAGAAAACTTCATGTCTTGTTGGTTAGGAGCAGAGAGAGCTACAGAAACTGGGTGCCCAGATGAAAGCATGAGGGGAAAGGCAAATGATTTGACTGTACACATGACTCAAAATATTGTTTGTTAGATTTTTCTCAGAAAAGTGTTTATAGCTCCTCCCTTCCTTCCTTCTTTCCATCCTTTCTATTTTTCATTCATACTTTCTTTCTTTTTTTGCTTTTGAGATGGGCTCCCACAATGTTACCCAACTTCACCTTAGCTTTCTGGTCTGAAACAGTCCTCCTGCCTCAGCCTCTCTAGTAGCAGGTACTACAAGTTGTGCCACTGTACTCAGGTTTTTTCTTAACATACTTCAAATGATTTGAAGAGCAGAAATGAGTGAGAAGACAATAATATTTATGCATTGAGTGTTATAGCTCTGTATGCCTTTAGCAATATTTACTGTATTCCACTTGAGCCAGGTGCTGGGGATATGGCAATAAATAATGAGGGATCCCCCTGGGGGAGATAGGAAAAAAGAGAATAGGAAATTTGGAACAGGATCCCAAGTACTATGTTAGAGGGAACCTAGACAGCTGAAGAAATGCACTGAGGGAGTGGTCAGAAGAATTGGGGTTCAAAGGAAGGTCTGGTAAGGATCTTGCTCAAGGTCACAGAACTTGAGGTTCATATGCTAACTCAAGCATTGGTAACTCTGACAAACCTGCTCTCAACCCAAGGAATGTGGTCTGGAACTTGTGATCCTCCTGTCTTCACCTCCCGAGCCACTGGGATTACAAGCATTGTCCACTGTGCCCGGCATCTTTTCTAGACTTAAAGGAGGAACTTGGTTTGGATATAATTGCTTCGTTAGCTTGTGATTGCCTCATGGAAGTCATGATGGAGTCCCAAGGTCTGAGCTGCGTTGTACTTCTAATATGTGTCTCAGCTCCCTTCTTGGTAATGGTGCAGGGATGTGTTGGGAATGTCTGAGTGTCTTTGATTCAATTTGTTTTATGTCTTCCAAGGCTGTATTGCAAAAGTAGTATCCATGTCTGCTGCCAACAATTTTATCACTTTTATTTCTTCTGCAACATCAAACACATCTTTTTACATTTATGGCCTGCTGATCAAATCTTTGAAACTCAAATGTATCTTACTAGAAACAAAAGTTAGATATTAGTTAAATGTGATTTTGTGAAGTGCAAAATTTTCAAAGGTGGCAATAGGAGGGAACTATTGGTTTATTCTGTAAGAAGGAACAAGTCTTTTCCTGAGTTTCTCCATGGCTGATTTCATCTCATGGTTCCTCAGGGTGTAGATCAAGGGGTTCAGCCGAGGAGAGATGACAGTGAAGGTGACTGAGACGGCCTTGTCTGTGGGAAGGGCAGTGAAGGGTCTGGCATAGACGTAGATGCAGGGCACAAAGTGTAGAGTCACCACTGTGATGTGGGAGGTGCAGGTGGAGATGGCTTTCCTCCTGCCCTCCCCTGCCTGAGCCTTTACTAATAACAATATGATCAAGTAGGACACCAGGAGCAAGAAAAACCACAGAGTGGCAAGCAGCCCATTATTGGAAATCATTAGTAATTCAAGTATAGAAACATCTGTACAGGCCAGTTTGAGGACCTGGGGGACATCGCAGTAGAAAGTGTCAAGCACATTGGGCCCACAGAAGGGGAGTGGGAGCAACAGGAGAATCTGCACGATGGAGTGGACAAAGCCCCCCACCCAGGAGGACACTATCAGCCCAATGCAACGGCCTCTGCTCATGATGCTCACATAGTGCAGAGGCTTGGAGATGGCCACATATCGATCTAATGCCATCACTGACAGAGAAAACACATCAACCCCACCGATAAGGTGGAAGAAAAACATCTGAGTGAGGCAGCCGTTGAAGGAGATGGTTTTTCTCTCTGAGAGCAGGTCCACCAGAACTTTGGGAGCCGTGACGGAGGAGAAGCAGATGTCGGCAATTGATAAGTTGCGGAGCAGAAAGTACATGGGAGTGTGAAGGCGTGGCTCACAGGTCACAGTGACCATGATGAGGAGGTTTCCCAGCAGAGTGGTCAAATACACCAGGAGCAGGAAAAGAAACAAGAGGAAGCTTACTTCTCGATTCTGGCTTAGGCCAAGGAAAATAAGTTCTTTTATCCTGGTGCAGTTTTCCATCTTCA
>VMDO01042609.1:0-10440 GCA_007922755.1 Pedetes capensis | reverse complement strand
GCACATGTCATTATAATATTTGTTTTTGTCTTCTCGAGCTGCCTTCTGAAATCTTCTGTTTAGTTCCTTAACTTCATCATGTCTTCCTTTTGCTTTAGCTGCTTGACGTTCAAGGGCAAGGTCCAGTGTCTCTTTGGACATGTAATTTGGTCTTTTCTTTTTTTCTTGTCTTTTTAAGAACTTTTTGCTTCCTTCTTGAGTGATATCTTTTATGTCGTGCCACAACTCTTCTGGTTTCCTGTCATTTGTGTCTAATGCATTAAACCTATTTTTGAGGTGGTCTCTGAACTCAGGTAGAATATACTCAAAGTCATACCGTGGCTCTCGTATACTTGTTCTAATTTTCTTCAGCTTCAGTTTGAACTTGCATATGAGAATACCTTCTTTTTGAGAAGTTTCTGCATGGTGTTTGATTTTTCCACCTTCAAAAGCCAAGCCCAGTAAGAGAACAAGAGAGTTCTAGATCAACCTTCTTTGAGAAAAACTACTTGAGCGATACAGGATCTACTTTGCCAACTCAGTTTCTGAAAAGCTTGTCAAGTGCTTGTGGTTATATGCATGGTGTTTAATACATCTCATTAATGGGGATTTCTGATGCACTTCAGGTCTCATTTAACCTGGATATTATGAGCCTCTTTCATTCATGCTGTTGTTAATAATTAATAGAAGAGAGGACACATATGCTGACATTTTTGCTCTAAAGCAGAGATTTAGCAATTAATTAAATATCATTTGCTATATTTTATAGTTATGAAATGTGCAAAAACTAAAAGACAAAAAATGACAAGCTCTTTGTTAATGTTAAAATTTGTTGGAATAAAAAGAATAAAAAGATCACAAGCATTTCCTGCCAAAATAGTTTTTTCCCCGTAGAAAAAGAGTGTGTGTGGGGCTAAGAAACTGAAGGAGAAACTTTTTTCAATTCCTTCCTTCCTTCTTCCCTCCCTTCTCCTACCCCCAGTTTTTGTTTGTTTGCTTGCTTGCTTATTGTGTCATTATTATCATGGCTTGGTTGACTTAGTAAAGTTCTAGGCTGCAGCAGCATCTGCCATTATGATGTGGAGAGTGGAAAGGGCCGGGAAGAGGTTTTTGCTCTTCATCTTTTCAGTCTACAGAGAGCCCTCTGAGCAGAGACTGGCAGGCTTCCCACATCTTGTGGAACTAACTGGATGCTGCAGAGGTGCCAACATGTTCTTTGATAACTAGGACCAGCCTGCATAAGACGTGATTTACACAACTGAATTCACTTCCAATCTGATTCTGACTATTGTTGTTTTACTTAGTAAAATGTACTTCCTGTGCCCCAAGCTACTGGGCTAAGAAAACCCTGCTCCGTTCCTCTTCTGTATTAAGTGCATGATAGAGCCTCAGCATTCAGTGACATAGAGCACTGTGTTTTTGTTTAATGTGACACTAATCAGAAGAGCATGCAGCCATAGCACCGTGGCTTCCGATCGGGTCAGATCTCAGAAGCTAAGCAGGGTCAGTCCTGGTCAGTACTTGGATGAGAGATCGACTGGGAATACCAGCTGCTGTAGGCTTGGGAGAATGACCTGGCAACCCACTCCCAAAGAACAATCAGCCATTGAAAACCCTATGAATAGCAGAGAAGCACTAACAATAGTGTTTAGCTTGTACGTAGGGTCGCCACGAGTCAGACACTGACTGGATGGCACCTAACAGCAACAACAACAATCAGAAGATGGAACCCTGATTCTTTTTGGTTCTTGCTCTTCAGGAGCCGAATCTGATGTGAACTGGAGATGATGAGTAGAGTCACAGTTGCAGAGTCTGACTCTCTGTTAAACCACACTTTAGCCACCATAATAACAAGCAACTCGCAAAGTTCTTAACAGACAACTAAATAATTTCGGTCACTATCATAGTGTAGTACATGTCCCATTCAGCATTTTTTTTCTATTGTCTTAGCCAGGTTCTTTATAAGAGTTGTACGCATTTGGGAACTCCAGTTCCTGACTTGCCACCTATTCCAGGTTCATGTTGCTGGCTATGGTTACCAGTGAACTTCATGTTGCACATCCCTTGGACTTTTTTGGCTTTTTTAGATTTTTTTTTAAGACAGGGCCTTTCTATGTAACCCAGACTTGCTTTGAACACTCTTAAGTGGCCCAGGCTGACCTTGAACTCAGCATCCTCCCACCTCAGCTTCTTCATTCCTGAAATTACAAGGGTATGCCATCACACCTGGCTCCTTGTGCTCTTTTTGATTCTTACTTTCCTTGGCCACTTTACTATATGATATTGAGGAATCACTGGCATTAGGATGAATTAGAAATTACTTATCCTTTGCAGTGTGGCAGGCCTAGGTTTGAATTGCAGGTATTTTAATTCCAGAGTGACCTTGAGCAAGTTATTTCTATATTTTCAGACAGCTCCATTTGCCTGACTGCCAGATAGTTACAATACAGTGATAAGTAACTTTTGGGATTATAGACAGTGTGCACAGGTTTAACATAGTTCCTGGCACATAGCTTCTTCCTTTCTTGGGGCCTTGTCACATATTGCATCAATTCATCCATTTTGCTGATGACTCCTTGTCTGGATTAAATTGTGATGTTGCACTTGGCTTCTCTCATCTGCCCCTGTACTTCTCATTACATACTCTCCCTAACTGCTTTCATGCTTTACTCACCACCTGGTTTCTAATGATTCTCGAAAATATATTCACAGCTGGTATATGATCCTCAAGATTTAGACAGCTGAAAATCTCTACCCAAATCTCCCTATAGTACCACACATTTATGTCATCTAAAGTGGATGTGGAGCCTCCCCTAAAACCTGTTCCTCTTCTTTATTACTGCACTCTTCTGGTTCTACTAGTTCAGATAAAGTCTGACCCAAAGTTAGAGCATTCGCATTGCTTTCCCTCAACTCTACCATCATATAAATCACACGATTCCAACAGCTTACCTTCTGAATATTTTTCAGAGTTCAATCTTTTCTCACAAAGATCCCTCTCTCTCTCTTTTCTCTGGTCTAACCCCTTATTTTTCACATGGAACACAACTATAATCTCATAAGTGGTGTTTCTGCCTCTTATTTCTCTCCTAAATCTATCCTTTACACAGTCTACCAGAATGATCTATCTAAACAAGATGTCAGTGTTACTTCTTTTCTTAAATGTTGCCAGCTCTTTGAACATAGATTGATGAAGACACCATATTGTTTCCATTTTATATCCCATTGCAGATACTATTCAGTCATTGCTAGCTTAACTGAATGACTTCTGTTCATACTTTGCTTTTCAGTTCCATTGTCCCTCGCAGTAAGTTATCACTGACTGTCACATTCTTCCTTCTCTATGCTCCCAAATTTTCTCTCTCTACTTTCCTAGCAGACTTCAAATAAGCATATCACATCATTTCATATGCTCTGGTTTCCTGTTATATCATGAGCTCTATGAGGGCAGGGACATGTCTCACTCACCTCTATTCCTAGCATTTATCACAACTTGCTTCTGATAAGGAATAACACAATATTTACTCACATGAATTGCACTAATCCTTCTACCTAACAAATTCTATGTTAAGAACCACTTCACATAGCCATTAATCAATAAGGTGATACTAGAAGAGGCTGAAACTTGCCCTTGAACATCAAGCAGCTAAAGTAAAAGGAAGACATGATGAAGTTAAGGAACTAAACAGAGGATTTCAAAGGACAGTTCAAGAAGACAAAATCAGATATGTTAATGACGTGTACAAAGAGCTAGAGACAGAAAACCAAAAGGGAAGAAAATGCTCTGTTTTTCTCAAGCTTAAGGAATTGAATAAATTCAAGCCTCAAGTGGCAGTAGTGAAAGATTCTATAGGAAAAATATTAAATGATGCAGGAAACATCAAAAGAAGATGGAAGGAATACACGGAGTCATTATACAAAAACGAATTGGTGGATGACTAACCATTTCAAGAGGTTGCACATGATGAGGAGCCAATAGTATTGAAGGATGAAGTAGAAGCTGCCTTGAGGGAACTGGTGAAACACAAGCCTCCAGGAATTGATGGAATACTGATAGAGATATTTCAACAAACAAATGCAGCACTGGACATGCTGACGTGTTTATGCCAAGAGATCGGGAAAACAGCTACCTGGCCAACTGACTGGAAAAGATCCATATTTGTGCCTATTCCAACTGAATGGGGAAACTATTGAACCATATCATTAATATCACATGCAAGCAAAATTTTACTAAAGATCATTCAAAATCACCTGCAGCAGAACATAGACAGGAAACTACCAGAAAATCCAGCTGGATCCAGAAGAGGGCAAGGAACCAGGGACATCATTGCTGATGTTAGGTTGATATTAGCTGAAAGCATAGAATATCAGAAAGATGTCTGTCTATGTTTTTTTGATTATGCAAAGGCATTTGACTGTGTGGGTCATAACAAATTATGGATAATACTGTGAGGAATGGGAATACCAGAGAACCTAATTGTACTCATAAGGAATCTGTACATGGACCAGGAGGCAGTCATTTGAACAGAACAAGAAAACACTGCCTGGTTTAAAGTAAAGAAAGGTGTGTGTCAGGGTTATATCCTTTCACCATATCTCTTCAATTTCTATGCTGGGCACATAATCTGAGAAGCTGGACTTTATGAAAAAAGAATGCAGCATCAGGATTGGAGGAAGACTCATTAACAACATATGTTGTTAGCTTACCTTCTAAACATTTTTCAGAGTTCAGTCTTTTCTCACTAAGATCCCCCTCTCTCTCTTTTCTCTGGTCTAACCCCTTATTTTTCACCTGGAACACAACATTTAGATGACACAACTCTGCTTGATGAAAGTGAAACAGATTTGAAACATTTACTGATGAAGATCAAAGAACATAGCCTTCAGTATAGATTTTGACTCAACATCAACAAAACAAAAATCCTTACAACTGGGTCAGCATGCAACTTCACAATAAATGGAGAAAAGATTGAGATTGTCCACAATTTTGCTTTACTTGGTTCCACAATCAACACTCATGAAAGCAGCAGTCAAGAAATCAAAAGACACATTGCTTTGGGAAAAGTTGTGGTAAAAGATCACTTTTAAGTATTGAAAAGTAAAGATGTTTTTTGAAGACAAAGGTGTGCCTGACTCATGCCATGGTATTTTCAGTTGCATCATATGGTTGTGAAAGCTGGAAATTGAACAAGGAAGACAGGAGAAGAATTGATGCTTTTGAATTATGGTGCTAGAGATGAATATTGAATATACCATGGACTGCCAAAAGAACCAACAGAACTGTCGTAGAAGAAGTGCAACCAGACTGCTCCTTGGAAGCAAGGAAGGCTAGACTGTGTCTTAATGCATTCTGGACATTTAGTCAGAAGGGACCAATCCATGGAGAAAGACATCGTGTTTGGGAGAGTGGCAGATCAATGAGAACAAGGAAAACCCTCCACTAGATGGATTAATAGCATCTGCAACAATGGGCTTAAACATAAATAAGATCGTGTGCCTATCACAGAATTGGGGAGTGTTTCATTCTGCTATACATAGGGTTGCTATGAGTCCAACCTGGACTTGGTGGCACATAACAACAAATATTCTGACTCAGGGTGAAACTAACTGTAAGGTACTGAGTTGAGATTGTCAAGGAATAGCAGAAAGTAACATTTCTTCCTTTTTAAAATCCCTTATCCTCAACCTCTCAACAATATTCTCTTCTGTTGGTATGGACAAGCAACTTCTACCCCTGTATACACTGGATAGCTTGTGAATATCATAATTATGTTTTTATCATTCTAATATTTCCTAGTCTGCATCTATACTGCCCTGGCATCTGATCCCATCTCAGAAGCTCAGCAGGGTCAGCCTGGTTAGTCCTTGGATGGGAGACTACGTAGGAATACTAGGTGGCGCAGGCTAGGGAGAAGAACCTGACAGCTCATTCCTAAACAATCTGCCATCAAAAACCCTATGCATAGCAGAGGAGCACTGATAGTGCTGGGCATGACCTAGTGTTATGTAGTGTTTCATTCTGTTGTTCATAGGGTCGCTATGGAATCGGACCTGACTCGATGGCACCTAACAACAATAACAACAATTTTCCCTAGTCTGCCCAGCAGCTGGATTGTGACTGATGGAGGAAAACAGTTTTCCCTACTGAAATCCAAACTTAATGAATTTGGGTCAACACTCTACTTGTTAGATAAGAAAACTGAATCCACTGTTGTAAACTCATGGTCCATAAATGCTGTTTGCTCTAGACAATATTGGTCCATATAGTGTTTGTTTAAAAATTATTTGTACTTTTAACATTTAAAGATTAAAACTTATGAAAAATATGAATTTCTACCTTCTCTCAAGAACTTAGAAGGTACAGCAACAATGAGTATACAGTCCTGCATGACAGCATCCAACCCAGATGGAGCTGTAAATTAACAACTAATGGGGATCCACCACCCCAGCCCAGCTTCCTCATACTGGCTCCCAAAGGCTTTCCAACTTGCCAACCATATCACAGGTATTGACCATGGTTTTGGAGATAGTGGTGATCTGAGATGCACAGGAGTGTTGAGATAATTGAGATCCAGAAATTCAGAAGATGACAAAATCAAAGAAATTTGAGAAACATGGCTGGATAATTTGAACTAATTGAGAGAATGTCATTCCCGGAAAACTGAAACATCTTTCTAAGTATGAGGGTAACACAGTGAAGCACATTTTTTACTACTAAGCCAAAGCAAACAGAAGTGTATTTTACAGTTCCCTAAATGGTACAAAATCAAGGATAGATTTTCAAAGTATTCAATGGGAATTTATCCTCCAAATCTCTGTTAGTATAAATAAGAACCATATCACTCTGTGCCTTGAACATTTCTCCTAGGTGTTTCCCTATGAATATTTATGCAATCAGAAGTAAAATACACAGCTAAGTATAACCCACTAGATATTATTCAATTAAAGGAGAGTTTCAAATTTTTCTAAATTCCAGTACAAATATATTTTCCCCAAAGTACTTTTTAAGTGAAAGAAAATTAACTAAGTGCCACATTCTGGAAAGAGATTGAATTAAGAGCTAAAAGTATGGGTTAAACTTCCATATGATGCCATCTCTTTATCCTTAGTTCTTTGAGCCTCAGTTTCCTCACCTGTAGAACAAGTATATTGCCTGATCTTCCTAATCTCATAGCTATTGTGGACTTTCAATGAAGTTGTGTATGCAAAAGTACTTTATAAATAAAATTAAAAGATATATAACCTCCAGGTTTTGCTATTGAATCAGTAAATAGTTGTAACAAGTAAAACACACTGGATTTCTTTTCCCTGCTCATTACTCAGTTCTTTTCATCCTTTGTACCTACATTTTCCCCAATTCCTATTTTCCATATTGGCTAGAGTGAAGTCAACTACTTATTCTTGTAGGGCTAGAGGGCTGCATTTTGGCATACTGAGACCTGGACTCACTCACTTAACACAAACCCACTACCTGGCTGTTCCTAAATATTTTTTAATCATTTGTTTGAGTTAAATAAAAACTCATATTTTATTTTCTTTTGTTAGAAATTTAGTGCTATAGTTATATCTCAAAAGCCATTAATTTTATCCTCAATTACTAAGAATAAGTCATAAAAATCATTTGGATTGTATTTAATACTTACCATGGTTTGGTGTAACAGAATATAGTGTTTGCTTTAAAATTACTGTGTCAGTTAACCTCCTGCTCTGAGAACTATTAATTATAAGATCAAAGCACTACAGTATATGTGCCTTAATGTTTAAAACTTAGATTCGTGATATCTGGGATATACAAGCCTACAGCCGTAGCACTGAGGCACCCAATCCTATTAATTCTCAGAAGGTAAGCAGGGTTGGGTCTGGTTAGTCCTTGGATGGGAGACCACCTCAGAATACCAGATACTGTAGGCTTGGGAGAAGGACCTGGCAACCCACTCCCAAAAATCAATCTGCCATTGAAAACCCTATGGATAGCAGAGAAGCACTGACAATAGTGCTTTTCTTTACCTGTTGTATGTAGGGTCACTATGAGTTGGATACCCACTAGATGGCACCTAACAACAACAACAACAACAACAACAACAACATCAACAACAACAATGATATACAAAGAGCTTAAGAAGTAAAACAACAAAGTAACAAATAACCACATAAATAAGCGGGCTATGCAGTTGAACACAATCCTCAAAAGAAGAAATACAAATGGCTAATAAACATATGAAAAAATGTTCAATATCCCTAGCCATCAGGGACAGGGACATGCAAATGAAAACCACACTGAGATTCCATCTCACCCTCATCAGCATGGCTAAAAGCAAAAAAAGCAACAACAAATGCTGGTGAGGATGCAAGGATAAAGGAACTTTTTCACACTGCTGATGGGACTGTAAATTAGTTCAGACATTATAGAAATCAGTATTGAGGTTCCTCAGAAAATTAAAAATAGAATTATCATGTGATCCAGGTATACCATTTCTTAGAATACACCCAAAGGAAGATAAGTCATCATACCACAGGGAACACCTGTACTTCTATGTTTATTGCAGCACTCTTCACACTTGTAAGGGCATAGAATCAGCCCAGATGTCCATCAACAGATGTTTGGATTTAAAAATATGATATATAACCTAATGGAATATTATTCATCAGTATAGAAGAGTGAAATTATATCCTTTGCAGACAAACAGATGTAACTGGAGATCATCATTTTAAGTAAAGAAACTCAGACTCAAAAAGAGAAATACAACATGCTGTCACTCATATGCAGGAGCTAGATCTACCTTAAAGGATATGTGTGATATGTGTATATACGTGTGTATACATGTGTGTATATGTGTGTATACATGTGTGTATATATATGTATGTGTATATATATAATTGTACATATCTAAGATCAGAAAATACAAGTAGACACAACATGAGGGGGAGGGGACAAGTAGGAGGGAGAGGGTAATAGGAAAAGTGGGGATGGGAGGAAAAACAACATAGATGGATAGAAAGGGAGAGAACAAGTGCAAAATACAGGATGCAAGTTTATGAAAATCCCATGATGAACCTCACTATACTGTATGTGGGAGAAGGACCCGGCAACCCACTCCCCAAAATCAATCTGCCATTGAAAACCCTATGAACAGCAGAGAAGCACTGACAATAGTGTTTTACCTGTTGTATGTAGGGTCACTATGAGTCGGACACGGACTCAACAGCACCTAACAACAACAACATACTGTATGTAACTTAAAAAAACATACTATACCTCATAAATATCTATAATTATCATTACGTATTAATCAAAGGTTTTTGTATAATGTTCAAGGAGATGAAAATGTCAACAACCCTGATTTAATAATTCCACACTGTATATACGAACTGAGTTATCACTCTGTACCCCATAAATTTGACAATAAAAATACTAAAAATAAAAAACCTTAGATTCATGAATAAAATACATTTCTCCCTCCAGGGAACATGGCTTTTCTGAGGAAAGGATTTTATACTGATTTTGCTTTTTGCCTTTCTAAGACACACAAGATCTGTCTAAAAGACAATATTAGTAGGAAAAGTTTAATGCTGGTGTTTTAACAGCTTCATTCATTCATTCTTTTATTAAACAAGTACTGGTACTTATCAAACAAGTATTTGGCTGAACAGAGACTGAGGAAATAAAAGCAGAACATAGTTGGTACTTTTAGAAGGTCACTTTGCAGTTGAGGGGATGGGAGGATCTACCAGAATAGCATAGGGTGATATACTCTGACATCCAGGTGATCTTTGAAAACAAAGGTATCCTAGAGGGAGGCCCAACCTGGCCTGAGTGGGTCAGAGAAGGCAACCCAGAGTAGGTCCCACCTGAGATGAATCCTAAAGAGTAAGTAGTACCCCAGTATAAATGATAGTGAAGCTGGGGAAGAGTAAGTCAGCCTCATTCTGGATCTTCTCAAAGAAGAAGAAATACCCACAGAGTGGTTGAGCTCTTTAAATAAGAATTCCTAAAAATGTTTAAATGTGACACAGACACATCAATTTAAAATATATGAATGCTGATAATATAAGCAACATGAAAATAACCTTATTATATGGTTTGTCATCAGAAGTCTAAACTTGTGTCTTAAGTTAGAAAATTGGGCACATTCTTACAGATCTGGAAAAGATGGAGAATATGAAAAGACGCTTAAAACTGTAGTGGTTATCTCTGAAAGGCAATGAATTTTCAGAAAGTAATGTAAGATAGTAACAAATATACTAGCAATATTTACTAAGATGAAGAGTTAGTATTTTGGTTCTTTAGAATTTGGAACATTTTCAGCATAAGGAAAATTAGGAATAGTAATATAATTAAGATCTATATATACTACCTAATTTGTAAAATGTAGCATTTTATTACTTCTTCAAGAGAGAGATTTTTCAAATCTCTCTTCTTCTTCTCCCCCTCCCTCTTCCTCTCCCTCTCCCTCTCCTTCT
>VMDO01042608.1:0-10450 GCA_007922755.1 Pedetes capensis | reverse complement strand
GAGTTTGTAAACTATATATTGTGGGAGGGGATTCTAGGTTTAAGTTCTGTACTACTTAGACTTTCCATTGTGTAAAGAAAGGAGAGTTATTTGTTCTCAGATTCTGATGAATTTGAAGACAAAAGACCAGCAAGATTGTCCTTTTACTTTTTCTCTTAGAAGAAATAGAAGATATAAGTATGAATTATTGTCTATGAGAGGACATAAGAAGAAATAATTCATAATACCATTGGTCTAATATGAAAACCTTCTTCACTTTATTATGTTTATTGCTATATATATAATTCTCTATGGAATCACTTTACATTTATTACAAGTTATATTGTTATTAGTGTGTTTTAATTTTGATTTTTGGATATAGATTTTGTCATCAGAAAAGGACTTTAGAACTATAATGTTCCATTTACTATGAAAATTGTAGCATGATATTATATTGTATTGACATTTTCAATTACATCTACATTTGATTTTTGAGCAAATTTGCATCTTATATTTGCAATACTCATACCATGTTGTTGTTGTTAGGTGCCATCAAGTCAGTTCTGGTTCATTGAGACCTTATGTACAACAGAACAAAACACTCCTGGACACAGTGCCATGCCCAGCATTGTCAGTACTTCTTTGCTATTCAAAGGGTTTTCAATGGAGGATTGGTTTTTGGGAATGGGCTGCAGGGTCCTTCTCCCATGAATACCATAGAAATTATTAATCAGGGAAAACTTAAAATAATATAAAATTTGCATATTCTTTGTCTATATATGTGGCTGACAGGTACTACTTAGATTTAAACATAGCTGATGTAGATAAAAAAGAAAACAAAAGACCAGCCTATCAAAACTTGCTTGATCAATTTTGAAAAACGTCTGTGGATGTTAGGAAATTAGTCTGTATTTTGTCCATACAATATACATTTTTAATGCTGAGATCAGGCACAATGATTTTGAATGAAAATGATAGCAGGGAATACTACATGTGTTGCTGTGTATGTCTGTGCATCTGTGTCCACTTTAGTAAACAACAATCAAGGTCATGAACTGTTTATTGTTGTTATCCTTAGGTGCTGTGGAGTTGTGTCCCACTCATGGCTGATTGTTTTTCGGGATTGCCTCGGGAGTGGATTGCCACATCCTTCTCCCAGAACTATTTATAGTCATAGGTAAAATGTCAATTTTCATTATTTTAAGTATGTCCATTAAATGTATGCATATAAACAAGATATTTAGAGTTGTTTTAAAATTCTAAAGGAAAAATGAACCACTGTGAAATATATCCAAATAGTGCACTCACTATGAATTATACAGCCCACCCAAAGCATAAGGGTCCAGAGAAATGCTTTCTTTTATTCCTCCATAAATATTCTACACACATGAAAGGAATTTTCTGGGTATTCATTTTGATTCTTTCATTGTTTATCTTGTTTATATTTGTTATATTTTATGCAAATGTTGATATTAAGTTAAAAATATATACAGAAAAAGTATACAATTTGAAATGAATCTTCACAGAGTGAACATGTATGAGTAACTCTCCTTAAAGGAATAAAATATTGATAGCACTTATCCAAACAATAACCTTTTGTGGGAGCTTTTCCATTTAATTGAAATGTGTTGCTGTTGTTAGGTGCCATGGAATCTGGTCCAACTCATAGTGACAGTATGTACAGTAGAATGAAACACTCCCCAACACTGTTCCATGCTCCACACTATGTCAGTGCTTCTCTGCTATTTATAGGGTTTTCAATGGCTATTTCAGGATTGTTTCAGGAGTGGACTGCCAGGCCCTTCTCACATTTTGGTGGTGTTGGGGATTGAACCCAGGGCTTCAGAGAGCACAGAGCAGCACTCTACCTACTGAGCTAAAATCTAACCTCCAAAACAAAACAATTGAAATGACAATTGAAATATACTCATATGAATTCCAGGCACCAATAATCAAAGACTCTCAAAAGCATTTTCCAATATTGCTTGAAGACATTAATGATGAACATAAAGGGAAAATGAGGTTAATACTAAATAATGAGAGTGACAAGCAGGTATAGAACTTGGGGGTTGTGGGACATTTTCCTATGTTGACTTATCCAATGAAAGAACATATTTACTAAAAGAGGCAGGACTACTCCCACTTTCAAAATGTTCAAGAATGAAGGTTGTACCACTGGATAAATAGATATCCAAAAATTTGGAGAGTTTGTGGATAGAAATAAGAACATGAGATAAATATATGAAGTTGAAAAATAAAAAATGCTAACATTGGGTTTGGGATCAGCAGCAAAAATCCAACATTTACATAAATATATTATATATATTATATGTATATATATATATATATATACATATAATATATATATATATATACATATAATATATATATTAATTTTCCTCTGCTTTTACTAACATTTCCCCACTGTTTTATAAATGATGTTTGATGACACTTAACTTCAGCTTTGAAGATATACAATATTGAGAAATAGTTTTTTGTGAACTAAATGAAGAGTGAAGAGCAACTCAGGGAATAAAATGGCATACAATATTTAAAACCAAAAGGATGGAAACACATTTACCAAGCAAATTTAAGTGAAATAAAACTGTTGGCAGTAATAATATAAAACATAATTCATGTATTTCTTTAATGAGCAAATAAAGTTATTTTGTAATGTTTATAGTTAAAATTGATAACAAAGAAAAACATGTACTTTAATATATGAAAGCACATTGTGAAAATATATGACTAGAATATGTATGTGAAAAATGGGACAAATGAATTTTTATTTTGAAACTATTTGTGAATGCTGTAAGTAGGAACAATGATTTGTTTATTTGGACACCAAATTTGTCCAACATCATTTATCATAAGAGTTATTCTTTTCTCTTATGTAGGTATTCCAATACTATAAATCAAGTGACTTTACATCCTAGTCAGCTTATTATCTATAACAAAATACCTAAGAATGGGTAATTTATAAAGAATGGTATGCTGTCGGTTTTCCATTGATATGACCAAGCACCTGAGAAAATCAATTCACAAGGAAGAAAGATTAATTTGAGCTCATGGTTTCAGAGGTTTCAGTGCATGATTTGTTGGATCCTTGGTTTTTGGGCCTGTGTCAAGGAAGCATATCATGTGGACAGCATGTAGCAGGGTCAAGATGTTCACCTTATGGTGGCTAGAGAGCAAAAAGAGAGGGAGGATATGGGGCTCCAATATCCCCTCTAGGGCACACCACAATGGGCTAACTTACATCCACTCAGCCCTTCCACCACCTCCCAGCAGTGCCATCAGCTCAGAACCAACCATACAACACATAGCTTTTGGGGGAATATCTAAGATCCAAACTCTAACAAACAGAAATTCCTTTCTCACAGTTTGTGAGACTGAAATCCAAGATCAAGACGTTAGCTGGCTTTGTGCATGGTGATGGTTTGGTCTTTATTTCCAAAATGGCACCTTGTGGCTGTGCACTCCTAAGGGGATGGAAACTGTGTGCTCACAGGTCACAAGAGATGAAAAGGCAAAAAGGGATGAAAGAAGTGAACTTGCCTCCCCTCAAGACCTTTTAAAAGACACCTGTCACATTTACAAAGATGGAGCTCTGCTGGCCTTGTCAGGTCCTAAAGGCTGTATCTCTTGATACCCTTTTGGGGTTAAGACTCAACATGAATTTTGGAGGGACACAAAATTAAAACCACAGCCTCTTATATGACCATTCTGGGATCTATTTCTTTTCTCTTCACCCGTTTATATTTTTCTTTTAGTATGTCATTACTCTAAAAACATAGTTTCTTAATTTTTATAATTTGTAATGATCCTTTATATCTAATAGTACAACTTCTGCAGCTACTTTTTTCTCTTTGCTTTCATTGCCTATTCTAGATATTTATATTTCTGAATAAATTTGAGAAGAAATTTCTGAATTTTTACAAAAGAAGTTCTCAGATTTAGTTTATAATATACTTATGGGTAAATTTGAGAAAATTAATATTTTGACTATTAGGTCTCAGAATTTATTAATGAGGTATACTTCCTTTTCCAGATCTTTTTCAGTTTTTCCTCACAATGCTTATACTTTTCCATAGAGATGTGATATCTCCATCATTCTTTATTTATCGGTGTTTGATTTCAAAGCTATTGCAAATGACATTTTAAAATCTTATTTTCAAATAGCTCCTATGCATATATAGATCAGAATGTATAACTGATTTTTGTATCTTAGCTTTTAATTCAATGACCTTGCTATGTTCACTTATTAATTTTGATTATTATTGAATTTTCTGCGTGGACAGCACTGTCATTTCCCAATATAGTTTGAATTTCATTTCTAGCCCTCAAACATTTTTCCAGTACTTGTGGAACTGGATAGATTCACCAGAACAATATTAGCAAGAAATTGTGAATATTACTATCTTGTTTTTAATTGCAAAGAACATATTTCATTTTTTATTATTTTAAATGACTTCACTTTTAAAATAGTTACCTACTATTAGATTAAGGAAAGTTTTATTTCTGATTTGCCAATATTTTTATCATAAATACATACAGATATTATCAAGTATTTTCTATAACTTTAGATATAAGTATATGATTATTTTTTAAATTAATAAACAATTTTTAATTTTCCTCAAAGTCTTATCTTTTCCTAGAACTCACTAGTGTTCAGAATATATTATCCTTTCTATATAATCTCTGGACGGGATTTGCTAATATCTTCTTAAGGATTGTTGAGGCAAAGTTCATGAGAAATATTGGGCTGCCACTTTCTTTTCTTGTAATATCATTGCCACATTTTGTAAATGTGGTTAAGCTGGCTTGAGGAAATGACTTAATGAATAGTCTCTCTTTTTTTCCTGTGGATGAGTTTGTGTGAGATTTGTATCTAGTCATCCTTAAACATTTGAAAGACTTATTAAGTAATGCCATCTGGAACTGAATTGTTTTGATGTTGTAGGATGGTATATTAAACATAGATTCATTTTCTTAAATAGTTATGAGCTGGGGATGTAGCTAAGTGGTAGAGTATTTAACAAAAAAGAAACACCAAGCAATCAAAAACCCCAACAATCCCTTAAAAAGTTATGATTTTTCCTCTGGAATCAATATTAGCTTGGGATGTGCTTTTCAAAAAGTTTTAAAGCCTAGTATTTACTCCCATAGAGGTTGATCACTCTCTGCCCTTTAATCTTTTACTATTTGCTCTGCAGTAATGTCCTCCATTACTTGGGTGAACTACATTGGCCAACATTCTATTTTTTGAACAACCTTAGAAATTTTCCGTACAAAAACACTTGCACTTAAAAGTTTTCCATGCCTGTGTATTTTTCTCCTTGATAGCTTTTGAAGTACTTATTCTCACAACTTGAGTGACTACTTAAGTCAGCTAATGAGTGAGGTCTTACAGGAAGATCTTATATAAAATTCCAACTTTTTCCACTCCAAAATAAGCACACTCTTTTCCTCTGACAATGCTGTATTTTGATATTTCCTTTTACAACTTTTGATTCTGTGTGTAAAGATAGAGATTATATATATATATATATATATATATATATATATACATTTATGTAACACATGCGTATGCAATACATAAACACAAACACATATATGTATATAAGTGCGTGATTATGTAAGATTCAGTTTAAATATTGATATTTAAAAATAAACT
Source organism: Pedetes capensis (assembly GCA_007922755.1). Taxonomy (NCBI): domain Eukaryota; kingdom Metazoa; phylum Chordata; class Mammalia; order Rodentia; family Pedetidae; genus Pedetes; species Pedetes capensis. The sequence continues at coordinate 4,794 of VMDO01042608.1, read as the reverse complement.
ATTAATACTAAAACAGAAATACTGACAATAACTTATATCCATCTAGGTAAATTTTCTTCACCAAATTCTCATCTCCTTCCACTTGAGGTGATCATTTTTCTTATTCTGATAGGTATTATTTATTGGCAACTTTAAATGTAGTATGTGTTGATTTTGACTTTGTAAAAAGAATACTAACATAAAGTTAAAGGGAGTGGATAAATGTTACCTCAGCAATAACTATTTGGGGAATAATGTTATCTTGAACCTATTTTGTAGGTTAATCTCTTTGATTAATGACACCTGATAAATAATTTCTTCCAGTATAAACTTGCTTTTTTGAGCTTGAATACTTCTCATACTTACTATGCAAAAAAAATAATAAAAACAACAACAACAAAAAACCCAAAACCTGATAGCATGACTTAATTTTTTTTTTTCGGTACTGGGAGTTGAACCCAGGGCCAAGCGCTTGCATGCTTTGCAAGTGCTGTACCACTGAGCTGCACCGCCAGCCCATTATTTACTTTTTGAGACAGGGTCTCACTAAATTACACAGACTGCCTCTTGTCTCAAACTTGCGATCCTCCAGCTTCTTCTTTGTGAGTCGCTGGGAGTACAGGTATGCACCACCACACCTGGCCATATGTCTTAAATTTATTATAAAATTTTTCTGTAGCAAGTAAGAACTTATGTTAGATTTCCAATATTATCAATTTTAAGTGTATAAGCTTATTGCTAATACTAATTTCTGGAATTTTTCATAACATTCAATTTTTCATACATACATACATGAGCTTACATACACCATTATTTCAAAATGCTTCATTTTTGTTCTCTCCCTCTTTTTTAGGTCACATGTAGTTTTTCAGTGAAATAGTAAAAATGTTGATTCCTATTACATACAAGAAATTGGAAATTTCTAATATCTGAACTTATTAATTTCTTGTTTAGGTTTATTTTAATAAGAATTTTGAAATGTCATATTTCTAAGCAGCTCAGACACAATGTTATTCATTTTACATTGAAACAGCAACTATACACATGGAATTCACAAGAAGGAACATACAAGAACCAAATTGACTACATTTGTGGAAAGTTACATTGTGATGGAAAAGCTCAATATCAAATACGAGTACAAGATGAGGCACTGATTGTGGCTCAGACTATCAACTGCTCATATGCAGTTTCAAACTGAAACTGGAGAAAATTACAATAAGTGTATGAGATCCAGGGTATGATCTTGAGTATATCCCACCTGATTTCAGAAACCACCTCAAGAACAGGTTTAATGCATTAGACACTAATGATAGAAGATCAGAGGAATTGTAGTGTGATATCAAAGACATCATTCATAAGGAAAGTAAAAGTTTATTTAAAAGACAGGAAAAAAGAAAAGACCAAATTATGTGTCAATAGAGACTTTGAAACTTGCCCTTGAACATCAAGCAGCTAAAGTAAAAGGAAGACATGAAGAAATTAAGGAACTCAATTGAAAATTTCAAAGAGCAGTTTGAGAAGACAAAATCAAACATTATAATATGTGCAAAGGGTTGGACACACAAAACCAAAAAGGAAGAACATGCTCTGTTTTTCTCAAGCTTAAGGGATTGAAGAAAAAGTTCAAGCCTCAAGGAAAAAGAGTGAAGGATTCTACATAGAAAATATTAGATGACACAGAAAACATCAAAACAACAACAACAACAAAAAAACAAGATAGAAGGAATACACAGAGTCATTATACTAAAAGTAATTAGTGGATAACCAACCATTTCAAGAGGTTGCATATGACCAAGGACCAATAGTATTGAAGGATAAAGTAAAAGCTGCCTTAAAGAAATTGGTGAAACACTAGACTCCAGGAATTTATGGTATACTAATAGAGATGTTTCAACAAACAGATGCAGCACTGGAGGTGCTCTTTTGTTTATGCCAAGAAATTTGGAAAAGAACTATCTTGCCAGCTGACTGGAAGAAATACATATTTGTGGCTATTCCCAAGAAAGGGGATCCAACCAAATGTGGAAGCTATCAAATAATATCATTAATATCTCACACAAGCAAAATTTTACTTCAGATCATTCAAGAGTAATTACAGAAGGGTATAGATAGGGAACTGTTGGGAAATAAAGCTGGATTCATAAGAAGGTGTGGAACCAGTGACACAATTGCTGAAGTCAGATAGATACTAGCTGAAAGCAAAGAATACTAGAAAGGTGTTTATGTTGTAAATCCTGTGCAAAGGCTTTGGACTGTATACAGCATAAAAAATTATGGATATCACTGCAAACAATAGGAATACAAGAGCACCTAACTATACTTATGAGAAATTTATACATGGACCAGGAGGCCATCTTTCAAAGAGAACAAAGAAACATTGCCTGGTTTTAAGTTGAGAAATGTGTGCATCAGGGCTGTATCCTTTCATTGTGCTTCTTCAATCTCTATGCTAATCTGAGAAACTGGATTTATGATGAAGAACATTGTGTAATAGAAAACTCACTAACAACTTGCATTATGCAGATGACACAACTCTGCTCATTTAAAGTGAAGAGGATTTGAAACATTTACTGACGAATACCAAAGAACACAGCCTTCAATATGGATTGTGCATCAACATCAGCAAAACAAAAATCCATACACCTGGGTAACTATGCAGCAATAAATGGCGAAAAGTTTGAGGTTGTAGAGGATTTTGCTTTACTTGGTTCTACAATCAACACCTGTTGAAGCAGCAGTGAAGAGATCAAAAGACACATTTCTACTGGAAAAAGCTATTATAAAAGACCACTTCAAAATATTGAAAAGTAAAGATGTCATATTGGAGACAATGGTGTGCCTGACTCAGGCCCTGGTATTTTAGTCAATCATAGGCTGTGAAAGCTGGACATTGAATAAAGGAGACAGGAAAGACTTGATGCTTTTGAATTATGGTACTGGAGATGAATATTTAATATCCCATGGACTGAAAAAAGAACCAACATATCTATCCTAGAAGTGCAACCAGAGTGCTCCTTGGAAGCAAAGATGGCTAGACTGTGTCTTATGTATTTTGGACATGTAGTCAGAAGGGACTAATCCTTAGAGAAGGACATCATGTTTGGGAGAGTGGCAGGTCACTAAAAAATGGAAGACCTTCATCTAGATGGATTGACACAGTGGCTGCAACAATGGGTTTAAACATAAACCTGATAGTGTGTCTGGCACAGAATTGGGGAATGTTTCATTTGTTGTAAATAGGGTAGCTATGAGTTAGACCTCACTCCATGGAACCTAACAACAACAATATATTTTCCTTACATTTCTTTAAATTATGCTTTTTTTCCTAGTACTATGAGCTTGAACCCAGAGCCTTGCACATGCTATGCAAGTGCTTTATCACTGAGTTGTATCCTCAGTGGCTTTTTAAAAATTTAGTCTTAATTTTATTTTGAGAGAGGGTCTTGGTAAATGGTGCAAGATGCCTCTGGCTTCAAATTTGTGATCCTTCCGCCTTGGCCTCTTGAATTCCTGGGGTTACAAACTTGTGCTGTGGTCCCTGGCCCAATATTAGGTAAGTTCTTAACATTATTCAATCGGCATGGTGTTAGCACTATCTACATCCTTAGTATTTGTATCATGTTTACATTTACCTGTGACAATCAATAGTCTCAGTTGAACTGATAATAAAGGATTATCATAAAATATTACATCTTATGCAAAATTGCAGCTGAATGGTGAAAATATATTGCCTATTTTATAATACTATTTTTTGACTTGAAATATATCTATTTTGTAAAAAGATTATAATGCATATAACAATATAAGACTTAGTTCAAGATCAAAAAAGAAATAAGACTACTTGGTAAAAATTAAGTTTTCTTTATCTTCCTTGTATAGTATGCATAGTTTTTAATCAAGACTCTTTAGCAACTTGTGAATAGAAGGCATGATCCTCATCACAAGTGTATCTTTTCTGAGCATTTCAACACCTGGGGTGAATTATGATAATTAAGTACTCTATCGTTATGTTCTTATTTTCTCTTTCCAGCACCTACTGTGAAAATTCAATTTCCAGATGCTTTTGATGTTTCTAGTTTAAAGGTATAAAAGAGATCTGGTTTTGCTAAGCTCTCAGGTTTGTCATATTAGAGATTCATTTTATAGCATTCTTTCAGTACTTTCCATTTCTGTAGCCAAAATAGGGCATGCATTTTTCAGAGGAAATAATACTTTCTGCATTTAGAGGATAGATTTCAGTGAATGAATTTTAATGCTTCCACTTATTCTGGTTAATAATTATGAGAAGACAAAAAAGACAAGTATAGTGAAAGGCACATTGACTTGCTTGTCTGAAGACACACAATAAAGTTCCAATCTGGTCACAGTTTCTTTATGTAATCAATGGAGATAACTCCTTCTATCATAACTGTGATGTTTATAAAGAAATATTAACAACATAATGTCACATTCAATTATAATTCTGTAACCTGAATATCCGTATATAAGTATTAAGGTTGTGTTGCTGTTACTGTAATGGTCATTATTATTATTATTATTTTAGGTAGCTATTCTTAGACTTGACCCTTAGTATAGAAATATACTATGCAGGGTGCGTGTAGAAAACTGGATAAAGGTAATTATGTGTAGATAACTATTGATAAGGAAATGTTAAAATAATCTAAGGTTTTTAATTAGTTTAATTGGATTCTATAACTTTCTTAATCTGCTCTTTAACAAACAGCTTACATTTTCTTGATTAATGTTATTTTGATTCAATAGTCTACAAATTACTTGGGTTTATAAAATGACATGTTGAATGAAAATGCATAATGA
>VMDO01042607.1:0-10457 GCA_007922755.1 Pedetes capensis | reverse complement strand
TCTCAATATACATGAGAGTTAACTCAAAATGGATAAAAGATCTCAACATAAAACCAGAAACTTTAAAACTTATAGAAGGCAAGATAGGCAATACACTCCATCATATAGGCACAGGAAAGTATTTCCTTAATAGGACTCCAATTGCTCAAGAAATTGCAACAAGAATAGATAAATGGGATCACACAAAATTAAAAAGCTTCTGCACAGTAAAAGAAACAATTAACAGAGTCAAGGAAACCCCCTTGGAATGGGAAAAAATCTTCGCATTTTATACATCTGATAAAGGTCTAATTACTAGAATTTCTAAAGAACTCAAGAAAAAAAACCCCAAAAACCAAACAACCCAATACACAAATGGGCAAAGGAACTGAGTAGACAGTTCTCAAATGAAGAGGTCCATAAAGCCATGAAACACATGAAAAAGTGCTCAACATCCCTAGCCATTAGGGAAATGCAAATCAAAACAATGATGAGATTTCACCTTACACCAGTAAGAATGGCCAAGATCAATAAAACAAACAACAACAAATGCTGGCGAGGTTGCCAGGAAAAGGGAACACTCTTACATTGTTGGTGGAGATATAAATGCTTTTAAACTAGAGAACAAGAGCTTGTCTTTCTTTCAGTAAAATGACCTTGGATGAATTGTTGTTGTTGTTGTTGTTGTTGTTGTTGTTGTTGTTGTTGTTGTTGTTAGGTGCCCTGGAGTCAGGTCTGACTCCTAGAGACCCTACATACAACAAAACAAAACACTCCCCAACACTGTGCCATGCCCAACACTTTGTCAGTGCTTTTCTGCTATTCACAGAGTTTTTGGTGGCTGATTGTTGCAGGATTGTTTTGGGAATAGGCTGCCAGGTCCTTCTTCCATTTTTCTGATGCCAGGGGTTGAACCCAGGGCCTCAGAGAGTACAGAGCAGCACTCTACCAACTGAATTAAACACTAGCCCCTTCAACGAATATGTGAATTAAGTTCTCTATATTATTTATTCCAATCTCTCTCCTTTCCTCTCCCTCACCCTCTCTTTCTTTCCTCTCCCTCACCCTCTCTTTCTTTCTCCAATACTCTACTCCATTCTGTCTCTCCACTTAAGATTGTTGAAATTGATGACATCTTTCATAGTGCTCTGGGAAACTAAATGATGTTAAATTTGAAAAGAATGACCTTGGTCAGGTGCCATGGCCCAGGCCTATAATCCCAGCAAGTTGAGATATTGAGGGAGGAGAATCTTGAGCTCAAAACCAGAGGCAGCCTGCACAATTTAGCGACACCCTGCCTCAAAATGAAAAATAAAAATGGGTCTAGGGTGCAGCTCAGTGGTGGAACATTTGCCTAGCATGTGCTAGGAAGGCCCTGGGTTCAATGCCTCCACCCTAGTCCTGAGAAAGAAAGGAAGGAAGAAAGAAAGGAAGGAACAAACAGAGGGAGGGAGGGAGGAAAGCAGGAAGGAAGGCCTAATAATACAAGAACAGCATATCAGTTTCTGAATTTAAACAAGAAGTCTGTTTCTAAATGTGATTATTATTTCTTCAGCTATTTCTTTCAAGCATTTAGTAAATTTGAATTAGCCTCAAACTATTTCTTGAAAGAAAGAAGTCTTGTAGAGTTTGAGAAAAATTCAAATTATTTTATCATTTATAATGTCTATAAAAACATGTAATTTTCATATACTGGTGCATACGTATGACCCACAGAAGCCATATGTGGCAAGATATCCTAACTCCCTTTCAACATCCATTTCATGTTTTTATTTTATTTGCAGGACTGGAGAGTTGAACCCAGGGCCTCATCTGTGCTTTTCTTGCAAGCTTTCTACCACTGAGCCAGATCCTCAGCTATGTCCATTTCTTCTCTCCTTCCATACTAATGGCATTTCTAGCTGGGCATCTGACCACTCTGAATAAAGCTACATCTCCCAGTGTCCTTTGCAATGACCTTGTTTGCCTAATGTGATGATTTGAGGTGCAGTGAGATCACCAGGAGACCAGTCCTCTGCCACAGCACCTGGGAATGTTCTTTTAAGAGATGAGGCAATTGTGCCATTTGCCTCCTTTTCCCTCCTCTTTCTTCACATTGCATGGAACAGATGCAGACACCCTGGACCATGAGGTGAAGGCTCACGATAGAGCCACTCAGGCTGATTTTATGTCCCCAGTACCACAGAGTGCCACACTGGGTACTGGTGGTAAGACGTACCTGATCTGAAAATAAAGCCATTTTTCAATTCCTAAAGCAACTCTCAGGCCTCAAATGTGCACTAGCTGGAAGTGGTTTATAAGTCACACTGCATCAAAAACTCATGCTGTGTATTCTCTAGTGCCAAACTTAGATCAGAATAGACTATAGACAAGAGGGACAGGATCAAAAGCCATTACAAGGAGACATAAAGGCCATGAGCTGGACAGCTCCAATGGGACAGCAGCATCTGCCTAGGTAATGTGGCCAAGGAAACTCTTGGAGTGACAGAGGAGTCAGGTTTTCTGCTGGTACAATCTGATAAATGCTTTATACTAGGAGCCCCAATGGTCTCCTTCATCTGAATAAAAGCTTTTACTGTGGTGATTTTCTTCCTGATCCATGGTATCAGTTTAGGTTATTCCAATCAAGACAGAAAAGTCACAGGTATTTGAACAGAGGAAAGTTCAACACAACAATTACTAGCTGAGAGAGAAGACTAGAATAGAGGCTAACGATGGCTAAGAAGTAGAGGAAATTCAAAAGAATATAAGAACAGTATCTTAGGAGCAGCCACTCTGGGGATAAGACAGAGCATCCAAGAAAGAGCTCCCATGTCACAGGGCTGAGATCTTGAAGTTATTGGAGAGGATGTAGCCATGGCCCACTGTGGCAGACTAACTTCTGTGGTGCCTGGTGAGTATAACTAGCTCGAACATCATCATCTAGAACTTGACAGAAATCCATCCCCTAAGGTGGACACAGTGGCTCATGGCTGCATTCCCAGTGACTCAGGAGGCAGAGACCAGAGGATAGTGAGCTCAGCCCAGAGGCAGCCTGCGTAATTGAGAGAGACCTTGTCTTAAAAGAAAGTAAAAAATTGGATTGGAAGTGCAGCTTAGTGGTACAGCGCTTGCAAAGTATGTGTGAGGCCCCCAGTTCAACTCCCAGTACTATAAATGAACAAACAAAAGAAAGAAAGGAGGAGAAAGAGAGAAAGAGAGGAATAGGGAGAAGGATAAGGAGAGGATAGGGAGAGGATAGGGAGAGGATAGGGAGAGGGAGAGGGAGGAAGGGAAGGGAGGAAGGAAGGAAGAGGAAGAGGAAAGAAGGAAGGAAGGAAGGAGAGAAAGAAAGAAAGAAAGAAAGAAAGAAAGAAAGAAGAAAGAAAGAAAGAAGAGAAAGAAGAGAAAGAAGAGAAAGAAAATAGAGAATGAAAGAAAAGAGAAAGGGAGGAAGGAAGAAAAGAAAAGAGTAAAGAACAGAACAGAACAGAACATGAAGTAACTCCATCCTCTAGGGATGGGAGCGTTGCCCCTGGAGCGGTGTCTCACCAGTGGCCCTCCACTACAAAACCCACCCGAGACGTGTGTGGTGGGGTTTGTGTGGCCACTGGGCACTGCTAGCTGCTGTGTATTCCCCAGCCTGGCATCCAGGAGCCAGTAGTTACAGGAGTTGGATGCAGTCAGCTGCAAAACCTCCTGAGGGGTGCATCTGGGTGCTGCTGGCTTCTTTGTACTGCAGGGGCTGGTCCCTGAAAGAGCCTAGCCCCTTTCCTCCTGCACTGGTTCTCCAGGACCCTCTTCTGACAAAGTTTCAGTGCCATCTGGGAAAAAAATTAAAGGTACCGCACCCATTTTCACAAAGCTGGTGTCAGCTTTCTTTTGCTGCAGCAAATACCAGAGATGAATCAATTCATAAAGAGGTAAGATTTATTTTGGCTCACAGTTGTGTGAGATTCAGGCCATGGTTGGCTGGCCCTGTTGCTTTTGGGCCTGTGGCAAGGCAGTACATCATGGCAGGAGTGTGTGGCGGAAGAAGCTGCTCAACTCATGGTGGTCAGGAAGTAAAGGGAGAACAAAGGACACCAGTGCCTCACACACTCATTTTTGGGCATATGCCAATGACCTAAATTCTTCCTGTTAAGCCCCACCTCTTAAAGGTACCACCACCTTCCAAGAGAGACCTACCCTCAAATACACTGGCCTTTGGGAAACATTTAAGATCCAAACTATAGCAGCAGGTAACATTGGATAGATTTGAAGGGGAGAGCTAAGAAACTCACACTTTCACCACTGTATACTGAGTACTGGGAAGTAAACAATCTACCTTCTAATTGTAAGTTGCTAGACTATGAAAAACCACAGCCAGTTAGAGAAAACTACACATTACCAAAAATTGTGGATTTTCAACTGAGTACAAAAGGAATAGACTATATCAATGATTATTGAATAATCATTGTCCCCCACATCTATCCTGTCTTTCTTCCATAATACAATCTTCTTAGCTGGGCACATGGCTGCCCGGGACACTTTGTTCTTCAGCTTCCGTAGCAGTCAAGAACTGCCAATCGCAGCTCATTTATCAGGCAAAGTACTGAGTAGTACCTGGAAGAAGTTTGAAGCAGCTCTCCTGAACCTATTCTGAGCATTAGTGGGTATAATCTCTTCACCTGCTCCCTGGTGCCACCCACTTTGGATTATAATTCTCATCTCAAAGTATCCACCATTCTCTTCACCAAAACTGTGTACAGTGGCATAAAAGGTGGGTGCCTGAGTCTCTGACACTGTGGAAGACCATACTAGTCTTAGGATACTCGCTTGATCTTTTTTTCTACATGAGAAAAAAGTACATTTCTACCTTGTTCAAACTCCTGCTATTTTATTTTTTGTTCTTGCCACAATTGAACTTAAACATAACACACACTTGTCTTTAAGTCATACTTACAATGCCCAATTATCTATAGATAACCTATTATACTGATTCCTCCTATTATCCATCATGCCTTTTTGTTCAACTAATTCATATTTTTTATGCCAGAAAGTAATAGATAAGTTGAAAGGTAAATCAGAATATAGAGAGTGTATTACAAAGATAGATAAAGGACTTGGGGATTTTGTGCTTTTGTGGATTATCCAAAGCCAAACATATCTGGTGTATTAGCATGAATAATAAAAAGTAAGATTCAAATATTCATAGGTGGCATGTATTTTTATAAAGTTAATGTAACCGGGTTCTGATTCATTTTTCCATGGCAGTGATGGGAAACATTAATGGAGCAGAGGTGAGATTGAATCAGTTTTCTTGACTTCCTTTTGTTCATCAACATCAGAACTTTGCCACTTCAAAATAACAATATATACACAAATAGCCAAAACAGAAGTAGGCAAAAATTTGATTCTAATGTTTCCTAAATGAAAACAAATTTTTAAAAATGAACTTATTGCAGATGAATTCAAAGTTTAATAGGGACTTTTAAAAGTTCCTAACAGGGATAGTTGCTGAAATATAATAGAGTTTGTATTTTAGGGCTATCTTGACAAGCACCAAAATTCAGTTCATACTAGTGAATAGGGGGAAAAAAGGAAATAGAGAAAGCCCACAACCCAGTTATTTCAAAAAGAATTCTAAAGAGTAACTAGGGGAGAAAAAAATCTATATAGAGATATCAATAACTAAAAACTATGGAAAAGCTAAATGTGGTGGCACACATCTTCAATCCCGTGACTTGAGAGGCAGAGGCAGGAGGGTGGCAAGTTCAAGGTCAGAGGCAGCCTGCACAAGTTAGCAAGACTGTGTCTCTAGACAAAAAATAAAAAATGGACTGGGGGTGCAGCTCAGTGGTAGAGCACTTGCAAAAGTATATGTGAGGCCCTAGGTTCAACCCCCAAGTACTTTCAAACCCAAAAAATTATGGAAAGATATTAGTGGATGACTGCATAAAGGAAAGATAATATGCAATTTATAAAATCACAACCATATTCTATAACTGGGGTCCAAATTTTGGCTGTAGTCTCTGTTATATATCAAATTATACCCCCTGAAAATTCATAGGTTGAGGTCTTAGCTTCCCAATGAGAGTACATTTGGGGACAGGGCCTTTAGGGAGGTGATTAAGGTTAAATGAGAGCATAAGGATGGGGCTTAACTCTAATAGGACTGATGTACTTACAAGGAGGAAAAGATACTAGGTGTGTGCAGCACATAGGAAGAAAAGCCATGTGAGGACATGGCAAGAAGATACACAACTGTAAGGCAAAGAAAGACCTCCACAGGAACCAAGGCTACTGACACCTTGATCTTGGAGTTCCAGCTTCCAAAACTATGAGAAAATAAATTTCTGTTGCTTAAGCCACTCATTCTGTGGTATTTTGTTTCCAGCCCCATCTGACTAAGAGAATCTCACACTATGGTCAAGAAAATAATAAGATGATTGTGACTCATGAGCATCTACTATGTGCACTAGCCATAATTCTAGGTTTTCATGGGCTAAATCCTTCCTTTAAGTGATCCTCAAAATAATCAAACCACTTGTGTCCAATGTTTGACATCTCCCTAGTTTTCCCCAAATTTCCCATTCCATTAGTAATAATCAAGAACTACACAGCAATATTTTTGTGATGGGTGCCACCCCTTGATTGATCAGCAATTCCTCCAGATGTATGGGGAAATCTTAAGGACCAACACTGACACCACAAATCTCAAATAAATTATACCTTCTTAACAAAATTTGGGCTGGGATTTAGCTCAGTTAGTAGAGCACTGCGCTGCAGTCTCTGAGGAACCGAGTTCAATTCCCAGCACCGCAAAAATGGGAGAAGGGACTGGCAATCCACTCCCAAGGCAATCTCAAAATGGTCAGCCACTGAAAACCCTGTGAGGGTCGCTATGAGTCAGATACCGACTCGACGGCACCTAACAACAACAACAACAACTAACAAAGTTTAATGTCACCAAAAGAACAAGTGCATTAACTATCAATCCAAAAGTACAGCTAAAATGAGGCCATTGTTTTATAGCTTTATTCTTCAAAGGATTAAATTTGTATTTTCTTTGTTTGACTTTCAATGCCCAAGGTATTTAAAGGAAAAATAATTTAATGTAATTTTAGGGTAACAAAATCTCACATAAAATTTTTATTTAAGTGTAAAACTCTTTCTTTTATGTAATTTTAAATTTTCATATGGCCACAAAACCATATTAGACAAATATAATAGCATTTACTCATAACAATTTTATGGATTTATTGATCATATTAAATAAATTTAACCTCAACTAGTAGAGTATAGTAGAAATTACCCAAAATATATTTTAATACAAGAAAAAGACATTATTTTAATTGACTTGGTACTTAAGTGGCCCTAAGACATTATACACAATTTTTAGTTCAAGACAATGTACTAATTATCCAAATGGTCTTGCTGATGTTACTTAACCTCCCAAGATTTTAATACCCTCAAGTGTGAAAACATGAGGTAGGACCATAGAGTTTCTGAGGAGGATTCATGGAGTATGGCCTTGGATTTGTTCAAGGTCCCCTGCATGAATGCTCTTGGGTAATCTTTCCCATATTAACTCTGGGCTTATCTGTGTTCTTTGTTTTGGCCAATGGGACAACAGCACATGTAACACGAGCAGACTTGAACAGTGCTTGCCCTTTTGGTCTTGTCCTCTCTTGAGCACTTAGAACCCTGACATATGAACAAGACCAAGTTTGATGCAGAATAAGGGACATGTCAGCCATTCATCAGCCCCCCAACAACCAGGCCATCAGCCAACTATCTGGCCAGTAGGCCAGATCATGTGACACCACTCTTCTCATAGTCCTACCTGCTAACTAACTACAGCAACATGGTTGAAGCCAAGAGAGATCAGGCAAGCCCAGTTTAGACTCAAGAACTTCAGCAGAATACTGAATCAAATAAGTGGATATCAGATGATTTATAATACTAATAGTTAATGTACTTAATTGAAGTCATCTTCACTTCTGAAATTGCAAAAGCACAGTCTTTGCAGATAGAGAGCCTATTCAAATTTTTCTATTTGGACAAAACTCTGAGCCATCCTGATTGCCCTGGGATAGTCCTAGTTTACCCCTTGTGGTCCTAAAGGCACTCTTAAGAGCACCTTCTTTTTTTCTCATAGGTATTTCAGCTAAGTCAATAAATTATACTATCATCTTAAAATCTATCTCATCAATTTGGAGTCAAGAAAAGTAAGATTCAAAATAACATTGATTATTACCACTAGTTATAGGTAAGCAATCAGTGCCTTTACTCAGCACAAGATAAATATGCAAAGCCCTACTGGAAGAGTTATGATACAAAGACCAATGAAACGTGGTCCACTTTTCTTTTCATGTGTATTTATACATGTGAACTTATTCTGCATGCTGTGTGAGTGTGGTGGTTAAGGCACAATGTTTTGGAGCTTCATTGTTTGTGGTGAACTTTCATATAGACCCTGTGACCTTTCAAACCTCAAATTTGTTCTCTTGAAAACAGGATGATAGTAATAACACTTAATATTTCAGGGTTCTTGAGAGCTAAATGTGTTAGTGCACACACACATTACACAGAGGGTACCAAAAAAAAAAAGTTACACACATCCTGGGATGTAAACTTTCCATCTTGCTGTTTTATGAAGGTATCGTATGCTTGTTCTGCTAATTCCTGCCTCACATACCCGTGCTTGGGTAGACCTCTGGGGCTAGCATGTAAACTATTCCAACATAACAGCAGAAGAAGCAGGACTTGCTGCTGTGCCAGGCCTCCCAGATTTTCCTTGGTGCACATTACACACAGTACCATATGTCTCAAGCTTATCAATGGTAAGGTGAGTCATAGGGTAGGCTCTGGTGCATACTGACGCCACCATTGCTGTTGTACTGCCACAACATCCTCAAATTTCAAAGACCACTTCCAAATGTCTTGCACTCCTTGAAATACAACCATGCCTCTGCCATTTTCTTTGACTGTCCTGCCTGGTACATGGTGACACTAGCATTCACTTGATTAATATCTTTTGAGTGAACGCCATGCCACATATTGCTATTGTAATTCAAATCAACTTCAAAAAGTAATACATAGACAATATTTTTGTCACCCCCAGGTGTCTATTTTTTTGGCACCATGGTATATATCTTAGAACATTATTTAGCACATAGTATTATGTGTGAGATATTATTATACAGAAAATATAGGGAGACACATTTTACTGCATTCTTTTCTGCCTATAAAAATATAAAAGGAAAAATTCATGAATAGACTCTTAAAACCTGTGTACTTACAGCCTGTATTTCTTAAATATGCACTATCTTTGAACCACAGCATAGTCAAACCTCAAAGCTTCCATTCTGAGTGAAACGTCAGGTACTACCACTATTTAAATATCCTGACCTATCCCTTCCTAAATATCTATAACTGGTCCTGTCTAAATTTAGTACATGTATGATATACCTATGTAAAATATTGGTGTTGTCAAAAAATAACAATATTTTCTTTACTCAAATGATTAGTGCTGTCATTGTTGTTGTTAGATGCCATCTAGCCAGTATCCGACTCATAGTGACCCTGTGTACAACAGGTGAAACACTATTGTCGTGCTTCTTTGCTATTCATAGGGTTTTCAATGGCTGATTGTGTTTTGGGAGTGCACTGCCAGGTCCTTCTCCCAAGCCTACAGCACCTAGTGTTCCCAGCTGGTCTCCCATCCAAGTACTAATCAGGCCTGACCCTGCTTAGCTCCAAGATCTGACAGGATGGGACGCCACAGTGGTATGGCCATAGGCCATTAAATAATTAGAATAAACTGGGAGTGGTGGCACAAGCCTGTAATCCCAGCAACTTGGGAGGCAGAGGCAGGAGGATCACAAGTTCCAGATAAGAGGCAGTCTGTGTAATTCAGTAAGACCCTATCTCAAAAAGTAAAAAAAACAAACCAAAAAAAAATGGGCTAAGGGCGCAGCTTAGCCTGCAGCTGTAGCCCTGTGGCATCCGATCCTGTCAGATCTCGGAAGCTAAGCAGGTTCGGGCCTGGTTAGTACCTGGATGGGAGACCGCCTGGGAACACCAGAAGCTGTAGGCTTGGGAGAAGGACCTGGCAACCCCCTCCCAAGAATCAATCTGCCATTGAAAACCCTATGAACAGCAGAGAAGCACTGACAATAGTGTTTCCCCTGTTGTACAGAGGGTCGCTATGAGTCGGATACCGACTCGATGGCACCTAACAACAACAACAACAACAACAGGGGCGCAGCTCAGTGGTACGGCACTTGTGAAGCATGCCTTCACAAGGCCCTGGGTTCAACCCCCAGTACCACAAAAAAGAAGAAGAAGAGGAAGAAGAAGAAGAAAGAAGAAGAAGAAGAAGAAGAAGAAGAAGAAGAAGAAGAAGAAGAGGAAGAAGAAGGGGAGGAGGAGGAGGAGGAGGAGAAAATTAGAATAGTATATATTAAAGTTCAAATGTTGATTTGTTGTGATTTACTCTTTTGCTCTCCAAA
>VMDO01042606.1:0-10443 GCA_007922755.1 Pedetes capensis | reverse complement strand
ATATATATATATATATGTGATTCAGTTTAACTATATTGGTTTCAAAATGGAAATCAAGGCATCTGGTTAGATTCATGGGTCTCCTCTATGAAATATGACATTAATGTCCCCCCTCTTCATTGCTTCCTGCCTTCCTCCAGCCCTCTTTGTCTTCTTGGTTTAGCTCTCTTTCTTCTCCTTCCTTTCACACATTTTTCCAAAAAAATATATATATATAAAACTTAGGTACCTGTGAACCTTATAGTTCTATTCCTGAACGGTGCCATTAAAGGAACACAGAATATATATCCAAGAACAAAAAGGAGTTTAAAAATAAGGCAAGTCTTTTATGTTGTTCAAACACCAAGAAGAGAGCATGCAGTTCACCTCAACACTTCTCAGAAGCTCCTGTATTCTCTCCTATCTACCACCCTTATACATCCCAAGTAATCTCTCATTTCTTCCTGTACAAACCCCCAGAAAACTCTTCACCCACCTTCAGCCCTCTTGCTCTTCTCTCGTACTCTCATTGGTCCCAATTCTTATCATAAAAATCCAAAAGAACCAGGACAAGGGAAAGGCTGAAAATACATAGAGTATCAATGCTTGTTCAATTAGCACTTCTCATTACAGACTACATGAAAAAGCAGACTCTACCTATAAAAGCTTGTGGTCAGATGGGGAATAGCCAACATTTGTTGGGTACGTATGACAAGTTAAACATTGTATCAAGCGTGATAGATATAAAGATTAACAAAGCAAAAACCTCTGCTCTAAAGAAGTTGACAACCCTATATGGAGGGGTCAAGTGGATAAATAGAAATAATGCAGGGTGATACCTGCTGAAAGAAATTTTACACAGAAAATGCTATGGAAACTTGACAGTGCTTTCTTCAAAATGACTCCACAGTACTCTTAGTTAGTGATACCAGCTTCTTTGTTACAGGAACTCTAATTTTGAATTGGTGACAATTCTCCATTGTTCTTTCAGTCTCTCTGCCTCTGTGTCTAGCCAGTCCTCAGGGTTCTGCAGTTTCACTTCTATATATAATAAAGAGTAGCGTCAAGTGAGGGTGGTAGAAGAGAAGGCTAAAAATAAATCTAGCCATTATCTCCCAAAGGAAAAAAAAACTGAAGCTATAAGAAACTTGATAGAGATGTCAGAACAACATGGATTCTGCCTTATAAACTATGAAACATGGTTTGTTTTTTGTTGTGCTCCATAGCAGTATGGTAATCACAAAATTTCACAAAGAATAAAAATACAAATAACCATCACTGTGTCCAAGTAATCTGTGTCCTAATATTTTTACTCATCACTTATCATCATACCTCACTTCTACAGTTTCTTCCAAAGTGGGCTCTGCTCCACTTTGAATTCTCCCTATTCTAATCTGCCTAATTTGCTTGCAGATTAATTATCCTAAATAGAGTTTCATCATATCATTTTCTTTTAAAAACTGCAATAAATCCCCAATGTTTATAGGATAACTTTCAAACCCTAGTTTCATGTAAAGAGTCTTGAAAATTTGACCCTAAAATATTATCTTTGCAATCTTATTTCATTTTACCCCTAATTCAATCATACTCTTTAGTCAACTCAAATTGTCAGCTTTAAAAAAAAAAGAAAAAGAAAAAAATACCACCACAGCCTACTAATTAATCTGCCTATCAATCTTTTTCCTGGGAACCACTCTTCCTCCCTTCCAACAACTTAGCTTCAGTTGCTTTGTCTTTACAAGGTAGCCTTGATTGTTGTCAATGATTGATCAGTGGTAACACACAATCCAAGCTGATCCAATGAGTCCCTTCCCTGAGGAATATAGAATGGGAACCAAAACTGTCCAATCTCAGGCCAGTTGTTATTTTCTGCCAGAAAGAAGAAAAAGCTGATCTTCAATAAGAAATGAATTAAACATGTTAAAAAGGAACAAAGACAAGAGATACAAAGAAAGGGCTGTAATTTCCATCCATTCTGTTTATCCATCCCAGCTATATCCTGCTCTTGGAACAAAGAGTCACCACTGCAGTCATCATAATAATTTGCCCTCTTTGCTTGCATTATCTTAAATGAGCTCTGTTACTTGCATCCCAAAAGAGCTGTGGTTTATTTGTGTTTGCATTTTAGAGAGTTCACTCTGTCCAGAATCCAGAAGAAGGATGGGCTAATAGCCCACAGGCCATTGTAAGGACCCATGAACAGAACTGATTGGATATGGGATTTTGCTTTACTTGGTTCTACAATCAACACCTATAGAAGCAGCAGTCAAGAAATCAAAAGATACATTGCACTGGGAAAAGCTGTTGCAAAAGACCTCTTTAAAGTGTTGAAAAGTAAAGATGTTATATTGAAGATGAAGGTGTGCCACACTCATGCCATGGTATTTTCAATCGCATCATACAGTTGTGAAAGCTGGATGTTGAATAAAGGAGACAGACAAACTGAGGCTTTTGAAGTATGGTGCTGGAGATGAATATTGAATATACCATGGACTGCAAAAAGAACCAACAGATCAGTCCTAGAAAAAGTGAAACCAGAGTGCTCCTTGGAAGGATGGATGGCTAGACTGCCTCATATATTTTGGACATGTTGTCAGGAGGAACCAATCCCAGGAGAAAGAAATCATATTTGGGAGAGTGGCAGGTAAGCGAAAAAAAGAAAGACTCAACTAGATGGATTGACACAGTAGCTGTAACAATGGGCTCAGACATAGAAAGATCATCTGCATGACACAGTGTTGGATAGTGTTTCGTTCTGTTGTTCGTAGGGTTGCTATGAGTCAGACCCAACCCAACAGCACTAATAACAACAAGGATGGCAGGGACTGAGTATAACTTGAAGGCTGAATAATGGGGTAGAGAATAGGAAAAAGAGAATTTGGGGGTGATAGCTCAACTATGCACTGAGATAACTTATGTGGAAGCACCTAACACAATTCTTAGGTCATAGCAGATGCCACAAGACGTCATTGTCCTAGGCCTTCTCCTAGCCATGTTTCATCTCCTCTGTTACACTGTGAGCTCCTATAGGGCAGGGATTGTGTTCCAAACTTCTCCATTTCCCTCACAGTGACTACTTAGATCCTGGAACACTGCAGACATGCAGTATTTGCTGATTTTATTTGATTTTATGCAAGACAGTTTGTTTTGATTACTTATAAAAACATATCCTGTCAAAGTGAGCAATCAGAATAGCATTGTATAAAACTGCTTTTTTTAGATGAAGAATTGAAAAAATGCTTTCCTTGCCATAATTTTATTTGATTTCAGAGTAGTCTTGAGAAGGCCTGAATTCTAATAAAAGATCATTTTCTTTTTGATGGGAAAGAAGTAAGTAAAATCCAGACCTAAAAAGAATAAATAAATAAGCTTTTCATTTATAAATATGTATAAATCTGAAAATGCTCCATAAACATCAATGCACAATACTCAAAAATAAACCTGAAAGCTGAATACACATCCTGACTTCTAATGTAAACACAAACTAAAAAAGCCAAGAACTTAGATTGTGAAACAGCCTATGCTCTTGTATGTCAAAATGTACATAACTATAGAGCTTTTGGGAAATTAATTTCTTCTTAATTCCCTGTACAAAAATAATTATTGTCATTGTTTTATATATCATCTCTTTGTATCTAGAATATATAATTTTATATAACACGTAATTACTATATAATATGTAATTATTTCCCCCACATGTCTGTCAGCTTGTTATGCTTTGGGGGCCGCATGTTGCTGTGATGCTGAAGGCTGTGCCACAGGTATTTCAGATACCAGCAGGGCCACCTATGGTGGACAGATTTCAGACCAAGACAGACTAGGGAGAAGGACTCAGCACTCACTCCCTAAATAATTAGCTATTAAAAATCCTATAAATAGCAGAGAAGCATTGTCAAATATAGTGCCGGGAAAATGAGCCCCAGGCTAGAAAGCATTCAAGAAATGACTGGGGAAGATTTGTCTCCTCAAAGTAGAGTTAACCTTAATGATGGGAATGGAATAAAGCCCTTGGGACTTCTACTTGCTGATGTGGCACAACTCAAAATGAGAAGCAGCACAGTGACTGCAACAATGGGCTCAAACATAAAAAGATCATGTGCTTGGCACAGTATATGGCAGTGTTTCACTCTGTTGTACATAGGGTTGCTATGAGTCAGACCTGACTCACCAGCACCTAACAACGATGACAATGCAATTTTTACAATATATGCTAGAAAATCTATTTACATATAAAATTACATATATTGAGAGAGTTCAGGTGTAGACACCATATTTAAATTAAAAACTTAAAATTTCATCTTAATTCTATCATTATTAGAGATGCACAATCAGTTTAAAAAATCATGGCTGGGCAGCTTTTATTAGCCTAAAAAGAAGGCAAGATGAACCATACACTTCTGTTTATGATTAAAATAATGTGTTGTCCTTGGGCATTATTAGAAGAAAACAAACATGAGAAGAGCCCCTCTAACATGGGAAACATTGGCCACCCTACATAAAATGTGACCTGAGAGCCAGTGAAACGTGCACCAAAATTCTGTTAGTGGGGGCATTCTTTAAGTTAAGGTAAATGTTTTCAAGAAATGTATGTTAAAATGCAGGCATTTATGCCAAGCATGGTAACACATGCCTGTACCCTCAGCTACATGAAAAGCTGAGGCAAGAGGGTTATTCATGGTCAGCCTGGGCTACATAGAAAGCCTCATCTTCTCAAAAAATAAGTGCAGGCATTTACCAAAAAGGGACAAAGCATTGACCTGCTGATACCTATAAACACATTGCATTATTGGTTGGGATTTTTGTTTGCTTTATTTTGGTTTGCTTTTGTTTTGGGTTTGTTTTTGGTTTTGCTTTTATTTTGCAGTACTGGGAGGTTGAAACCAGGTCCTCACATGTGCTAGGCAAGTGCTCTACCACTGAACTGCACCCCAAGCCCCATTTTGATTTTTTATTTTGAGACAGGGTCTTGCTAGGTTATGCAGGCTGCCTCTGGCCTCGAACTCATGATCTTTCTGCCTCAGCCTCTTGAGTCACTGAGATTACAGGTGTGTGCCACACCGCTGGTCTGGTTGGTTCTAAAAGCTTCCTATCACCTAACAGAGAACCATAATTTGTCCCTTTTGGACCCTACCTACCCTTCCAAGCCTCATTGCTTGTCATTCTCCTCCTCCTTGCAAATGAACGCTCCACCTCCATGGCTGGTGCCTTCTCAGTGTTTCAGATTTCAGATAAATGAGCTATCTCAGAAAAGGCTTTACTCATCTCTCTAATCCTAGACTACCAGAGTTTCCTTCAGAGCACCAATAACAACCAGTTATTCCTTTTTCTACTGGCCTGCAGCCATAGTCCCCTGGTGTCCAATCTCATCAGATCTCAGAAGTTAAACAGGGTTGGGCCTGGTTAGTGCTTGGATGGGAGATCACCTGGGAATACCAGGTACTACAGCTTTGGGAGAAGCACCTGGCAGCCCACTCCCAAAACAATCAGCCATTGAAAACCCTATAAATAGCAAAGAAGTACTGACAGTAGTGCCAGGCATGACACAGTGTCAGGTAGTGTTTCATCTGTTGTACATAGGGTCACTATGAGTCGGACCCAACTCAATGGCACCTAACAACAACAACATTCTTTCCTCTGTTTCCATTTATTTGTTTGACATCTGGCTCCCTCTGTAGAATGTAAGTCCCTTGACAGCAAGGACGTTGAGAATATTATTCTCCATTATAATGCCCTTTCCTACATAATGCCAAGCACATAGTAAAGGCTCAATAAATATTTGCTAAATGGCTGGATGAATGACATAACTGTTCCTGACAATTGTTTTGGCTACATGTATCAGAAGACCTTAAGAAGCTGGGTGCCGTGGCACATGCCTGTTATCTCAGTGGCTCAAGAGACTGAGGCAGCAGGATTACAAGTTCAAGGCCAGAGGCAAGCTTACACAATTTAGTGAAACCCAGTCTCAAGGAAAAAAAAAAGGGGGGGTGTGCTGAGGGTACAGTTCAATGGTAGAACACTTGCAAAGCATGTGTGAGGTCCTGGGTTCAGCTCCCCAGTACTGTAAAAAACATCAATCAATCAATCAATCAATCAATCTTAAAATAGTCACACAAAACGACCATATAATTCTTCTAGGAAATTATCTTAAGGAAATAACTGGAAATAGTTCATGCACAAAATTTTCATCACAGATTTGCTTATAAAAAGGAAAAACAGACCTGACCTGAATATCCAGAAATAAGTATTCAGTAAATGACATTTTAAAAGAATACTTAATGTCATGATAAAACATCCATGATATCATGGCAAATGGGAAAAGCAGGATAAAAGAGTTTATACAGTAGGATCCCAATTCTGCAAAAAGAAAAAGGGTATAAATGCACAGAAAATTGTTATATGTATAATGCACTAAAATAATGATGATACTTATCTACTAGTGATGGACAAGTAATTTTTATTATTAATGATATTCTGTTTTTAAAATTCTCTACAATTGTGCATGTGTATATATATATATATATATATATATATATATATACATACATATACATACACACACACACACACACACATATATATACACATATAGATAGATAGATATAACTTTTAAATGGAAATAATAAATGCATTGGGGGGCTGGGACCATGGCTCAATGGTAGAATATTTGCCTAACATGTATGAGGCTCTGGATTCAATTTCCAGTACCACAAAAAGCCCAAAATTTAAATCTAAATAAACAGCTAATGTGTGAAAATCACTCTGCTAATTGCTGAAGGATTCAACACTTTTGAACAGATAATTAACACTTTCCCCATTTGTGTTGTCACTGTGACAAAATACCTAAGATAAGCAACTTAAAAGGTAGGAAGATTTATTTTGGGTCACAGTTTCAAAGATGTCCATGCATAGTTGCCTCAGTTGCTTTTAGGCCTATGGTGAGGCAGAACATCACACATGTGGCACTGCATGGAGCAGAGGAGGCTACTCACTTCATGGCAGCCAGAAAGTAGAAAGAGTGAGGGGAAGTCCCAATACAATCTCCAAGGGCATGTCCCCAGGGATATAATTTCCTCTAACTATGCCCCATCACCTCCCAATAGTGCCATCAGCCGGAGACCATTCCTGCAACACATGAGCTTTTGGGGGACATTTAAGGTCCAGAGCATAGCACCATTCTCCAGAGGTTTATAATTTACAAGTGCAGTCAAATGCTCCACCACTGAGCTGTATTCCCAATTTATGACATAAGTAAGCATATTTCCAAACTCTGATGAGAGCTGGCAGAAGCATCAGTAAGCCAAGAGGAAGGTGGATGAAGGCATGAAATTGGCAAGACAGGGTGGGGCCGAGTAGAGCACTACAAAGAAGAGAAACAAGTAAGGAGATGAGGGGATCTCTACAATAAACTTCAACTGATTTATCTATTCAACAAATACATACTCAATGAGTACCCACTGGGCCAGGTGTTTTGCTAGGCTGTAATTGTTCAAAGATAAATAAAAACAGTTGTGGTCTTCCCTGAAATTACAATGGGGCAGGGAGGTACGAAAATCAATTTCATTAGAGCTCAATTATATGATTATGCACAAGATAATCTGGTCATGATGAAATGGAGATGGGCCGAAAACAATTCCAAGAGAACATAAATTCATGTTAAATCCCAAAAGATAAAATACAGACATATAGGCAGGTGAGAAAAGCAAAAGCAAGGTATATACACATAAAATCACATGGCTATCAGGATGCTTTTACCTGTAGGTGATCCTAACTAGGGCCCCAAGGATCTATTGAAAAGTAAATATAACTTCCTCTGGGCTCTGTATAAAATTCAGTTGCCTGCCAGTGGTGGCATATATCTGTAATCCCAGTGACTTGGGAGGTGGAAGCAGGAGGATTGCAAGTTTGAGGCCAGAAGCAGCCTGCGTATTTTAGTGAGACCCTGTCTCAAAAAGAAAAAGAAAAAAAATGAATGGGAGGTGCATTCCAGAGGTGGAGAGCTTGCAAAGCACCCATGAGACCTTGGGATCAACCCTCTAGTACCACAAAAAAAAAAAAAATGCAGTTGCCTAAATAGCAGGTGCAAATGGCCCTGAATAAGCTTTTACTGTGCAAATCCAGTTGTAATTAATATTTGTCAATAGACTCATATGTCTCAGGCATTTTTACCTGTTATTTCATTTATACTAGTCTAAGAAATAAAAATAAATGAGTAAATAAAATAAATAAGCTCTTTCTCAGCTACTACTAGCGCACAAGGGTACATGACTGCAGGTGGCAGCTGGTCTTGAACAGCCAGACACAGCAGAAGATCTGAAAGGCAGAGAAAAGACTCTTGTAGTTTAATCACCAGCCCTTTTCCTAGAAGGAAGAGAGTAATCAGACTGACTCAATATATCGGGTATATAATACTGTATTAGTAATCAGACTGACTCAATATATCGGGTATATAATACTACATCACTTGTTTTTAGATTACAGTCTTCCCTCTGCTACCAATATTTGATCCCAAACTGGGTCCTTTCTTGTGAAAAGTGTGGAACCAATAACAAGATAAACTGCCGATTGAGCAGTTGTGAACTTTATTCTTAGCCAAGAATAGGAGAAGTGTGAGATAGACTTGCAAATCAACTTTTCCACCTGTTGGGAGTCAGGAGGTTACAGATGTACTTAAAATAAATGAGGGGAGAGACAGGCTAATAAATGGGAAGAATGTTTGTGTCCTGGGAATGTTGTTGTTAGGTGCCATAAAGCCAATGTCTGACTCATAACAACCCTATGTACAACAGGGAAACACTATTGTTAGTGCTTCTCTGCTATTCATAGCGTTTTCAATGGCTGATTGTTTTTTTTGAGGGAGAGTGGGCTGCTGGGTCTTTCTCCCAAGTGTACAGCACCTGGTGTTCCCAGGCGGTCTCCCATCCAAGTACTAACCAGGTCTGACCCTGCTCAGCTTCTGAGATCTGAAGAGATCGGATGCCACAGTGCTATGGCTGCAGGTGTTCTGGGAAAGGTGGTGATATTCCAGGAACTAGGGTGTTTTTCCCTGATTTTACTCCCCTTATGGTCTGCTGCTCCCAGTCATGGCAGCCAGTAGATGTCTTTAGCCTTGCAAATGGGCAAGAAAGACTAGGCAAGTCTAGGTCAAGTTAATCCTGTATTATAGTGCTGGACAAAATATTTCTTACTAATCAACCTGTCTACATGTGAAGCTGAGTAGCATTTGACCCAAAGGTTAAGGGAGCAAAGGAGACAGACACAATCTGAAGACAAAGCTGCCAAGCCTTTCATCTCATTCCAGTCACTCCTCAGACATCGGCAGGCCCAAATGAAGAGTCAGTGTTTCAGCAAAAGTGAACTTCAAATCCCCGGAAAGTAACTAGGCAACCAGTATCCCCATAACCCACACATTAGAGGTGCTATCTATAGCAAAGCTAATGGGAGACTAACAATATGTTCCCCAGCTGTGTGACCTCCAAAATCAGTGATTTTTAAGTCAACTCTGAGCAAATGAAACTACAAAGTTTTTTAAGGTTTTCCTCAGTAATATTTCTTTTGAATGGCTTTGAAATTCAGTTTGGAGCTGGATGTAGAAGCACATGCCTGCGATCCCAGCAGTCAGGAGGCCAAGGCAGGAGGGTCACAAGTTTACAAAGAGAGTTCCAGGTCAACCTGCGCTATACAGCAAGACCCTGTCTCAAAAAATCTAAATTAATTAATTCAGTTTGGGGTTGGGCATGATGGAGCATTCCTGTAATCCCAGTTGTTTGGGTGGCTAAAACAGAAGGGTCACAAGTTCAAGGCCAGCCTGGGCAACGCAGCAAGATCTTGTCTCTAAATAAATAAACAAATCAATTTGGTGGGGTGATGTGGGTGAAACTGTGCATGACAATGACTTAGTTTCTCACCCCTGTGCCTCATATAGTACCCTACAATTACCATACACTGAGGCCTAAGAGTAAAGAACTAGAGACCCTGCACCACTGTTTCTGTTCTTCAAAATGCTAAGCTCCCATGTGCACCATAATAACATATGAAGTGATGGTCATAAACACCAATATTTGTTGTTGTTGTTAGGTGCCGTCCAGTCAAGTCCGACTCATAGCGACCCTATGTACAGCAGATCGAAACACTTGCCGATTCTGTGCCAGGCAAACCATCTTATTTATGTTTAAGCCCATTGTTGCAGACACTGTGTCAATCCATCTGGTGGAGGGTTTTCCTCTTTTCCGTTGACCTGCCACTCTCCCAAACATGATGTCCTTCTGCAGGGATTGTTCTCTCCTGACTACATGTCCGAAATATGTAAGTCACAGTTTGGCCATTTTTGCTTCCAAGGAGCACTCTGGTTGTACCTCTTCTAGGACAGATCTGTTGGTTCTTTTGGCAGTCCATGGTATATTCAATAGACGTCTCCAGCACCACAATTCAAAAGCATCAATTCTTTTTCTGTCTCTCTTGTTCAAT
>VMDO01042605.1:0-10445 GCA_007922755.1 Pedetes capensis | reverse complement strand
GGATGGAGTCTGAACTATTACACCCAGTTCGACCAGGTGGATTCGATAATGCAGGGTGCAATGTTCCCAATAGAGCTCAGGGTGGCAGTATTTCCACACAATCCGCAGTAACCATCAGTCTCATTGGGTCCATATAGCCAAGTTCTTCATAACAATCTGGATTTAATTGGGGCCTCGAGTGCCCATAGAGACTGTTCCAAGGAAGACTCCGCGACTACTGTACTGTTCGAGAGGCAGTGAAACCTGTGGGGTCTTCCCTAAAGCTCTCCCTGTCCCACGGAGATCGGGCGCCAGTTCCCTAAATCAGATTTCCTCCCCACAGCCTTGTTGTGTGTTGCGGTTGCGCTCGGAATTTCTCCGCCAGGGGCGGGGTGCGCCGCGGAGAAAGAGCTCCCCAGCCGAGCGCCAGGGCAAGCAGGTTCCCCCGCGTGCAACTTGGCCGGCTCCACAAGCTCCAGATCTCTCCGCAGCACAGTGGGGTGATTTGGGCTCACCTCTGATGTGTCTGGGATCCGGACATATGTGTGCCCAAATTTCTATGGAGTTCACGCTCGTAGGCCTGACTCGCCGCAGCAGAAGGGAGGGGAGCCAGGGGCGGGGTGCGCCGCGGAGAAAGAGCTCCCCAGCCGCGCGCCAGGGCAAGCGGGTTCCCCCGCGTGCAACTTGGCCGGCGCCACAAGCTCCAGATCTCTCCGCTGCACAGTGGGGTGATTTGGGCTCACCTCTGATGTGTCTGGGATCCGGATATATGTGTGCCCAAATTTCTGTGGAGTTCACGATCGTAGGCCTGACCCGCCGCAGCAGAAGGGAGGGGAGCCGCACCTCAGCTCTAGACGCGGATCGCTGGCAACGGCTTCCCCCGTTCGCTCCGCGGCCGCTATGGAGGGCGTTTGTGCGCTCCCTCACGGTGACTCACCTAGGAACTGCAGACTGTGTCCCGCAGTCATGGTGAGAGTGTGCTGGCAAGGTTGCACTCCGTGTTGGGTCCGGGGCTGTGGGTGCGTGTGCGTGAAATCTCCTCCAGATCTCTGGGATTCTGTCCTCTCCCTGTGTTATGGCCAAATGGCGGCGGTCCCGCTGCTGGCCACTGTGTAGCTCCTCTGAAGCCCAATTCCTAATTTCAGTGTACGCCTAGTTTCATTCTTTATCTCTCAAACTAAATTATCTGTTTCTATTTATTCAATTTGTGTTTTAAACCCCTAATCGAGGCTTCTTATTGCTCCGGGACAGAAGGTGTGTGTTGTCTGTCTGCCATCTTGACTCCTCCCCCCATTTTTATTTTTTTCTACTGAAATATATTTCTATCATTTTTATGCTTAATAGGTTCTAAGTTTGTTTAATATTCACTTACATATGTTACCTATATTTTCTTCTAGGTTTTAATCTTTTTTTTACTTTATATGCTAAAATGTATGAAAGAATTTACTTCAGTGTGTGGTGTGAATTAAAGACATAAAGAAAATTTTATTTTATTTTGTATTCCCAAGGAGTTAGCCAATTTTTCTATCTGATCAGTTGAATAAATATTTATTCCCTTAACTGACCTATGGTGCTTCCTTAAGTAACATACAAAACTTAAAAGTTTCATGTATGGCAATAGTTGCATAGTCTTAATTTTTGCAGTTTTAGTATATATTTTAAGATCTGGTAAAGCTACTTTTTCCTTACTATTCCTATTACTCTTCCTTTAAAAACTTATTTTAGTGATTTTTGATTATAAAATATTCTAAACAAACCTTAGAATTAACCTCTAATTCCAAAAGAAAGGAAAAAAAAGGAGAGAAAATTCCTTTTGGTTATTAAATGAGATTGTATCTTACCTGTACATATATTTGGAGAAAACTTTTAGCTAAAATTGTATCTAAATATTAAAATGCTTCCTTATTTTTCTCTCAGTGGCATTTTTCAGTTTGTTTAATACAGGCCTCACACATTTATCCAAGATTATTCTGAAATATTTTATATAAATCTTTTGAATATGATTTTCATCATATATTCTGCTTATCATATATAGAAAAGCTGCTTATTTGCTATTCTTATGACTTCAATGAACCCTCAGTTTTTGTGGATTAATTGTATTTTTTAGGTAGATATAATATACAGGGATCATGATTTTAAACCTCAGTAATCTCATGATTTATTATCAGGATTAGAATTTAGAGAACAATAGTAAATGATATGGCTGACTGAACATCCTATTCTTTTTTCCAGATTTGATAAAACTGTCTATCTTATTTCTCCATAAGTGGCTGTAATTTTAAAATGAACATTTTTATTGTGTCAAAAATATCAAAATATATATATCAATTTCTTAAAAGTTTATTGAAAATGTGTTTAAGTGATATTGAATGCATTTTTGTCACATACCAAACAGCCAGACACTTTTTCCTATTTGCTATAATGAAGGAATGTTGATAAATTACCTAATTTGAAACTCTTTACATTTCTAGGATAAACTGTGCATTTTGTAGACCATTCTTTTGAATGTGGATTGCTAGTATACATATTTGCTAATTCACAAAACTAGTTGATAGCTTTATATCTTTTGTGGTAATAATTGTCCAGTTGACAAGAAAATAATAACAGTTTGATAGTGTGAATTGGATAACTTTTGACAATTTGAGCCAATTTATATAGCATGAGAATTTTTGTTTCTTAAATATTTGAAAGAATTGGGCCGGGACACTCTGTCTCAAAAAGTAAAACAATGGGCTGGGGATGCAGCTCAGTGGTCCAGCACTTGCAAAGCATGCAAGCGTGAGGCCCTGGGTTCAAGCCCCAGTACCAAAAAAAAAAAAAAAAAAAAAAAAAAAAAAAAAAAAAAAAAAAAAAAAAAAAAAAAGACAAGAAAAAGAAAGAATTCCCCTTCATTGACTCTGCAGTTATTTTTGGAGAAATAATTAATACTATGAGAGTGTATTTTCCTTTTTTTTTTTTTTTTTTTTTGTGGTACTGGAGCTTTGAACCCAGGAGCTCATGCTTGCATGCTTTGCAAATGCTGGACCACTGAGCTGCACCCTCAGCCCATTTTTTTTTTTAACTTTTTGAGACAGGGTCTCACTAAGTTATGCAGACTGCCTCTGGTCTCAAACTTGCAATCCTCCTGCCTCCACCTCCTGAGCCGCTGGGATTACAGGTGTGCGCCACTGTGCCCAGCTCCTATTTTTTCCAGTTTTTAATGAGTAATTGTACATTTGCATTTTTGCCTTTTCCTTAAGTCATTTAAGACTTGCACTTCTTAGAAATTATAGTTTATATCAAGTTTTCAATTTACATGCATAGATTCATAGTGTCCTTTTTTCCCCCCAGAATGGGATGCTAACACATACTTTGCAAGTGCTCTACCATTGAGCTGCACCCTAAGTTATACAGGCTGCCTTGGTGTCCTCCTGCTTCCTCCTCCTGAATTGCTGGGATTCCAGGTTATAGATGGGTGCCAACATGGAGGCAGTAGGATTGCAAGTATCTATTAAAAAAAAAAATCCTCAGACATCTATATACTTCGTTATAGCTTCTTAGAAAAACTCTATTTTTATATTTTTCTTACTTACATCTTAAATTCCATGTCATTACTCTATTTAAAGATTTCCTTCTTTACTATTCTACTGCATCTAATCTCCCGTTATAGTTCATTTTTAAAAAATTAAATAGTTATTGTCATGTCATGCATGGAATAATGGAATGGAGTAATAATACATGGAATAATGATTCCATGCAATAGTTCTTTCCTTACTTTTGAATTAGATGTTCACTTATTTTCATTTGTTGTTGTTTAACAGTGAAAAGATTTTTAAGATTTACTGATTCACAGTTATGATCTTTCAAAAAGGCAAAAGTAAATCATCTTTAACAAAGCAAAAGGATTATGCAGCATTTACTTTAAAAAAAAATCCATCTAAGGCATCCTCAATTAAAAAAAAAACATTGTCATTTAAAGCTATAAACTTTAGTGAACTGGAAAATTGAATTCAAGGTAGAAGTCTTTTTATCAGTGGATAAAAATAAAACAACACACTTGTCAGTGGATCTACAATACCATGTATCAGTATATGTAGATGTTTATTCACATTCGTTATGAACCAGTGTTTACTCCTAGGTCTTCACACAATATTGGAGAAGTCAGAAAGCAGGAGAAATAAAGCACCCAAGACCCCACACCTTCCAGGCACTTACCCACACACCGGGGTTCTGCACCATCCCACTGGGCATTTCCTTGACAGGTAAGCTTAGCACTTCCTTCTAGTCTGTACCCTTCATTGCAGGTAATCAAGCAGGTTGTGTTGTATGACATCTCCCCAGTAGAACAGCTGATGTGGCCATGCTTGGGCTGGTGGATACGGGGGCATGTTCTCACTATATAAAATATAAAAAATAGATCACATTTTACTAAATAAGGACACAAATAAAAGTCAAAGTGTAAAAATGTCTTCACATTATAAGAAAGAAAATTTCCTGTTCTTTAAATGGCAATGGATGAATTGTTATGGGGGTAATTAAAAGTCTATGTTTTATTAAATGCATTGTCCAAACATCACTGTGTGCAGCTCTCTGTCCAAGATGGGAAACTTAAACTGTCTAAGGGGGTGAAAGGACGTGGAGTTTAGCTCAGTTGGTACAGTGCTGCTCTCCACACTCTGATGCCCTAGGTTCGATCCCCAGCACACCAAAAATTAGAGAAGGAACCTGGCAGCCTACTCCTAAAATAATCCCCAAGCAATCAGCCATTGAAAACCCTATGAACAAAGAGAAGCACTGACATCATGCCGGGCATGGTACAGTGTTGGGGAATGTTCATTCTGTTGTACATAGGGTCACTAAGAGTGGGATTCAATTCAAAGGCACCTAACAGTGATGGCGACAACAACAACAACATAAAGGGGGTAAATGGGGATGGCTTACAAAGGAAGTTACCTGTAGCCCTCAGCTGGGCCTTTGCTGTGATTTTTCAGGCTATATTCCCCAAAAAGGAAGAGTTTTGTTTTGTTTGTTAGTTTCCAGGGCAGAGGTTTCAGGTTCACCTTAACTCAGTTCTCAGAACTCATAGCCATATCCTGGACTTGTACCAGCCCCTGCAAAGGTGCCCAGTTTCTGCAATCTTAAATTCCAGTATTCCACTGTCTGATCATAACTCTGGTCCCTCTAGCTTTTTCTCTCCTTTCCTACCATACACCTCTGCAAAACCTAATTCGTGATGCTAATTGTGACTTACATATTAACAGCTGCTTGTTTGTTTTTGTGCTGCTTTGGTAGAGACCAAATTTTCCTCCTACCAGCCATTATTCCTGGCTTTACTTAGCATAGTAATTTGGTCAGATTAATGACCTTCTCACTGCAAATATATATTTTAACAACATAAACAGTGTTATGCACATGTAATTCACAAGATGGAACACAGAGGAATGAAACTAACTACATTTGTGGAAAGAGATGATGGAAAAACTCAGTATCAAAAGTCAGAACTAGACCAGTTGGTGATAGTTGATAACATAATCAAATGCTCATATTAGGTTCAAACTGAAACTGAATTAGAACAAGTATATGAGAGCCAAGGTATGACCTTGAGTATATCCCACCCAAGTTCAGAGACCACCTCAAGAACAAGTTTGGTGCATTAGACACTAAATGATAACCAGATAAGTTCTAGCATGACATCACATCATTCATAAAGAAAGCAATGGTTATTAAAAAGAGTGAAGCTTAAGGAATTGAAGAAAAACTTCAAGCCTTAAGTGGCAATAGTGAAAGATTCTATAGGGAAAATATTAAACAATGGAGGAAGCATCCAAAGAAGATGGAAGGAATACACAGAGTCTATACCAAAAAGAACTGGTGGATGACCAACAATTTCAACAGGCTGCATATAATCAGGAACCAATGGTACTGAAGGACAAACTGAAATCTGCCTTGAAGGAATTGGTGAAATATAAGTCTCTAGGATTTGATGGAACACCAATAGAGATGTTTCAACAAACAGATGCAGTACTGGAGGTGCTAATTTGTTTGTGCCAAGAGGTTTGGAAAACAGCTACCTGGTCAACTAATTGGAGGGGATCTATATTTGTTCCTCCCCCACACATCTGTCAGTTTGCCGCACTGTGGGGGCTTGTGTGTTGCAATGAGGCTGAGAACTCTTGTCACTGTAACCTCAGATATGAGCAAGGTTACCTATGATGGACAAGTTCTCAGCTGAGCTTCCAGACTAAGACAGACTAGGGAGTAGGACCTGGTGAATCACTGCCGAAACAAGTAGCCATTGAAAACCCTATGTATCTCAAAGAAACACTGTCAGATATAGTGAAAGAAAATGAGCCCCCCGGGTTGGAAGGCACTCAAAAGACTACTGTGGAAGAGTTCCCTCCTCAAAATAGAGTCTACCGTGATCACAAAAATGGAGTAAAGCCCCAGGGTGCTCAACTTGCTGATGTGGCACCACTCAAAATGAGGAGAAACTACTGTAAACATCCATTAATAAATGGAACATGGAATGTACATAGTATGAATCTAGGAAAATTAGAAATCGTTAAAAGAGAAATGGAGCTCATAAACACTGACATTTTAGGCACCAGTGAGCTAAAATGGACCTGCATAGGCCATTTTGAGTCAGACAATCATATGGTCTACTACGCTGGGAACGAAAAACTAAGGAGAAATGGGGTTGCATTCATCATCAAAAAAGACATTTCAAGATCTGTCATGAAATACAATGTTGTCAGTGATAGAATAATATCCATACACCTGCAAGGAAGGCCAGTTAATATGACTATTATTCAAATTTATGCACCCACCGCTAAGGCCACAAATGAGGAAAGGGAAGACTTCTGTCAGCTTCTGCAATCTGAAATAGATCAAACATGCAATCAAGACATACTGATAATCACTGGTGACTGGAATGCAAAGGTTGGAAACAAAGAAGAAGGCTCAGTAGTTGGAAAATATGGTCTTGGTGCCAGAAATGAAGCTGAAGGTCGCATGATAGAATTCTGTCAGACCAATGACTTTTTCATTATAAATACATTTTTTCAACATCATAAACGGAGACTATACACATGGACTTCACCAGATGGAACATACAGGAATCGAATTGATTATATATGTGGAAAGAGACGATGGAAAAGCTCTATACAAAATGTCAAAACAAGTCCAGGTACTGACTGTGGATCAGACCATCAACTTCTCATATGCAAGTTCAAACTGAAGCTGAAGAAAATTAGAACAAATATACAAGAGCCATGGTATGACCTTGAGTATATCCCACTCTGAGTTCAGAGACCACCTTAAAAATAGTTTTAAGGCATTAGACACAAATGATAGGAGATCAGAAGAGTTGTGGCATGACATAAAAGATACCATTCAGGAAGGAAGCAAAAAGTTCTTAAAAAGACAAGAAAAAAAGAAAAGAACAAATTACATGTCAAAAGAGACAGTAGA
Source organism: Pedetes capensis (assembly GCA_007922755.1). Classification (NCBI taxonomy): domain Eukaryota; kingdom Metazoa; phylum Chordata; class Mammalia; order Rodentia; family Pedetidae; genus Pedetes; species Pedetes capensis. The sequence continues at coordinate 3,017 of VMDO01042605.1, read as the reverse complement.
ACTTGCCCTTGAACGTTGAGCAGCTAAAGTAAAAGGAAGACATGATGAAGTTAAGGAACTAAACAGAAGATTTCAGAAGGCAGCTTGAGAAGACAAAAACAAATATTATAATGACATATGCTAGGAGCTGGAGGCAGAAAACCAAAAGGGAAGAACACGCTCTGTGTTTCTTAAGCTTAAGGAAGTGAAGAAATAATTCAAGCCTTGAGTGGCAGTAGTGAAAGATTCTACAGGTAAAATATTAAATGATGCAGGAAACATCAAAAGAAGATGGGAAGAATACACAGAGTCATTATACAAGAAAGAATTGGTATGACCAACCATTCCAAGAGGTGTATATGAAAAGGAATCGATGGTATTGAAGGAAGAACTGGAATCCCCCTTGAAAGAACTGGTGAAACACAAGGCTCCAGGAATTGATGGGATACCAATAGAGATGTTTCAACAAACAGATGCAGCACTGGAGATGTTAACATGTTTGTGCCAACAGGTTTGGAAAACAGCTACTTGGCCAACTGACTGGAAGAGATCCATATTTGTGCCTATTCCCAAAAAAGGCGATCCAACTGAATGTGCAAACTATTGGACAACAGCATTAATATTGCACAACAGCAAAATTCTACTAAAGATCATTCAGAAGCGACTGCAGCAGTATATAGACAGGGAATTACCAGAAAATCAAGCAGGACTCAGAAGAGGGCGGGGAACCAGGGACATCATTGCTGATGTCAGGTGGATATTAGCTAAAAGCAGAGAATATCAGAAAGATGTCTACCTATGCTTTATTGACTATGCAAAGGCATTTGATTGTGTGGATCATAATGAATTACGGATAACACTTCAGAAAATGGGAATACCAGAACACCTAATTGTGTTCATGAGAAATCTGTACATGAACCAGTTGTTTGAATAGAACAAGGAAACACTGCTTGGTTTAAAGTTGAGAAAGGTGTGCATCAGAGCTGTATACTTTCACCATATCTCTTCAATTTATACCCTGAGCAAATAATCTGAGAAGCTGGACTTTATGAGGAAGAATGCGGTATCAAGCTTGGAGGAAGACTCATTAACAACCTGCGTTATGCAGATGACACAACTCTGCTTGCTGAAAGTGAAGAGGATTTAAAACATTTAATGATGAAGATCAAAGATCATAGCTTTCAATATGGGTTACAACTAAACATCAACAAAACAAAAATCCTTACAACTGGGTCAGTACGCAACTTCATAATAAATGGAGAAAAGATTGAGGTTGTCTAAGATTTTGCTTGGCTTGGCTCTATAATCAACACCTGTGGAAGGAACAGTCAAGAAATCAAAAGATGCATTGCTCTAGGAAAAGCTGTGGCCAAAGATCTCTTTAGAGTATTGAAAAGCAAAGATGTCACATTGAAGACGAAGGTGCGTCTGACTCATGCCATGGTATTTTCAGTTGCATCATATGGTTGTGAAAGCTGGACATTGAACAAGAGAGACAGAAAAAGAAGTGATGCTTTTGAATTGTGGTGCTGGAGATGTCTATTGAATATGCCATGGACTGCCAAAAGAACCAATAAATCTGTCCTAGAAGAAGTGCAACCAGAGTGCTCCTTGGAAACAAGAATGGCCAGACTGCGTCTTACATATTTCGTACATGTAGTCAGGAGAGATCAATCACTGGAGAAGGACATCATGTTTGGGAGAGTGGCAGGTCAACACAAAAGAGGAAAACCCTCCAAGAGATGGATGACACAGTGTCTGCAACAATAGGCTTAAACATATATAAGATTGTGTGCCTGGCACAGAATTGGCAAGTGTTTCGATCTGCTGTACATAGGGTCACTATGAGTCAGACTCGACGGCACCTAACAACAACAACATATTTGTTCCTATTCCCAGGCACACACTCACAAAAAAGGATCCAACCACATGTGGAAATCATCAAATGATATCCTTTATATCACACACAAGTAAAGTTTTGCTAAAGATCATTCAAAAGCAACTGCAGCAATATACAGACAGGGAACTGCCAGAAAATAAAGTCAGATTCACAAGCGGTTGTGGAACCAGGGACATTATTACTGATGTCAGCTGGATATTAGTCAAAAGAGAGAAAACCAGAAAGATGTCTATCTATGTTTTATTGATCATGCAATGCCATTTGACTTTGTGGATCATAATAAATTATGGATAACATTGCAAAGAACTGGAACACCAGAGCATTTAATTGTACTACTGAGGAATCTGTACATGGACCAGGAGGCAGTTGTTTGAACAGAACAAGGAAACACTGCCTGACTTAAAGTCAAGAAAGGTGTACATGAGGGCTCTATCCCTTTACTATATCTCTTTAATCTTTATGCTGAGCAAATAATTCGAGAAGCTGGACTTTATGAAGAAGAACACAGCACCATGATTGGAGGAAGATTCATTTACAAGTGTTATGCAGATGACACAACTCTGCTTGCTGAAAGTGAAGAGGATTTGAAACTTTTACTGATGAGGATGAAAGAACACAGCTTTCAGTATGGATTGTGCCTCAACATGAACAAAGCAAAAATCCTTATAAGTGGGTCAGCAAACAACTTTGTGATAAATGGAGAATAGATTGAGGTTGTCCAAGATTTTGCTTTACTTGATTCTACGATCAACACCCACAGAAACAGCAGTCAAAAAAAAATCAAAAGATGCATTGCATTGGCAAGAGCTGTCACAAAAGACCTCTTTTTTTTTTATTAGGAATTTTTAATGTACATCATAGTGTGATTCATTTTGACATGCTTTTCGTTGTGACAATTTTCATATATGCAATTTGATAAGCATTATTCATATAGGTTATCCCTTACCCTCCTCTATGTTTCCCCCCTCCCCCCTTCCTATCTAAGTTTCCCATCCAGGTCTTCTCTATCTTTTACTATATAGTATTTTTCTATATGTCCTTGGGTTCCATTTCTGTTTAAGATAGAAACTTTTCCTGTAGTGGTCTTTGTTTCTATCTTGTTAGAACAATTACATGTGATTTTTAGTCCATTTGTATT
>VMDO01042604.1:0-10459 GCA_007922755.1 Pedetes capensis | reverse complement strand
TAATTCATGTTCCAGGCAAGACAGCAAGACTATGTGAGATTGCCTTATACTGCCCAGAACAACACACAATTTTAAAATTATGAATAATTTCTGGAATTTTCCATTTAAGATTTTTGGACTATAATTTACCACAGATAATTGAGAACATCTAAAATGAACCCTCAAATAAGGAGGGGACTACTGTACTACTATTATATACCACACCTCTTAACAGGAATGTGCAAGTCCTGTCTTATCACTCTAGTCTCTTGCCATACTCAGCCTGTGGTCATACTGAAATAATTGCACATTCCCTGACAAGACAGACTGTGTTTGCTCCATGCCTTTATAATATGCTTGCCTATCTGCTGGATGATCTGATTTATTTTTTATACTTGTCCTTCTGCTAAGTGCCTTTCTCCACCTTCCTTCCCTCTCACACATTTCCACTCATCCATCAGAATGCAGCTCCAGAGTCCTACTCCTTAAGCAGTTCTGTCCTTTCATTTTTGCTACTGTCACCATTTCCTACAGGGGTTAAATGCCTCCAATCTCCAGAATATCATTTAAATCCTTCTTCTGACTTCTCCTACTGTGTTGAATTATTCCTTTATGCATCTGCCTCTCCCCCAACTGCACTGTTTCTTTCTTGTTTTGTTTTCATTAATATTTTTAAATGGCACATAAGTTATTATACATATTTATGGGATACAGCATGACATTTCAATACGTGTATACCATACACATAGTGATCAGGTCAGCGTTAGTGGCTCATCTGTCACTTCAGACATAGATCATTTGTCTTGGGAGAGCTCAGAATCCTCTCTAGTAGCAATTTTGAAATTATTCTCAGAGTTATTCTACTATGCTATAGAACACTAGAAGTTATTCCTCTTACCCACCTGCACCTTTGTATCCATTAGCCATCCTCTCTCCACCATGCTCTGCCCCAAGACCCTTACCAGGCCCTGGTGGCCACTATCATATTCTCTGCTTCTTGCATGAGCTATTGAGACTAGAGTTCATCGTTAGCTCCCTGCTGCTAAGACAGAGCCTGGCATACATGACAGGCCCTCGGTAAATATTTTTCAAGTGAGCAAAATAAATATAGTTTACACTAGAAACCAAATTGATCAGATTTTGCAAAAAGACCTGTGAAAAGATCAAACCAAACTGAAAATCAATTCTGAGAAATAACCATAAAATTATTCATTTTTAGCTTTCAATCTTACTTTGCTTTCACTACCTAAGATGGAGCTACTGTTCCTAAATTCAATTTTCCAGAGCTGAAATTGTACTTGTAACCTTGAAATTTAATACACTGAACCTATCGGAATACAATTTTAGCATTGGATGATGGGATTTTAAGGTTCAAGAGTCTCAACATATCTGTCATACTTTTTGCTGCTGTACTCTCTGTAAGTATCATTTGGAGACATTTTAGAAGAATCACTGTAAAATCAGATACAGAGATAGGCTGACATACTTCTCTGCTCTTAGATTCACATTTTTTTTTTCTTAGAGTTCCAAGAATATAAGTCATCAACTTCTGACTGCCTCCAAGGTAGAGGAGTGTTGAGTATATACACAGAGGGAATCCACTTGATCTTAGACTTCGTTTTCGCCAAGTCTTCCAAAATATTCTTCCATTCTGACCATTCAGCTAAGCTGCCCTAACGAATGACTGTTTCTTCCTTTTACAAAAGCTAAAGTTATTATGTAGGCAGCAGCAAAGGAGGGATAGAAAAGAAGATAGATTAATGAATCAACTCAAAATTTAATGATGAGCTCCTGAATAATCAAAACATGACTGTGTTTGAGAAGGATTCCAGAAAAATACTTGGAAGGTATAGTGGTTCATGCCAATAATCCCAGAATTTGGGAGGCTGAGGCAGAAGAGTTCCAGGCCAGCCTGTGCTACATAGAAATACCTTGTCAAAAAAAAAAAAAACAAAAAAAACCCTAAAACACACAAACAAAAAAATTGGATAGTTTAGTACAGCTCCAGCTGCCTGTTCATGACAAAGAGAATTTTTTTAAAAGACACAGTCATAGAAAGACTTGTTATTCTCCATTTTTATGGTGCCTTAAAAAGCAAGACTTAGAGGGGTATGGTGGCACACACCTGTAGTCCTAGCACTTGGGAGGCAGAGGCAGAAGGATCATGAGTTAGAGGCCAGCCTTGGCTATACAGTGAAACCCTGTCTGAAAGTGGGGGGAAGGAGAGAGGGAGAGAGAAAGGGAGGAAAATGGAGGAAGGAAGGAAGGAAGGAAAGAAGGAAGGAAGGCAGGCAGGCAGGCAGGCAGGCAGGCAGGCTTAGCCTCCAGTCTACTTAACTCAACAGAATGTGAAGCATATTCTTCTGTAATCAGTCCATGTCTGCCAGTAGCACATTCATGGTTCTTGTCCTGAAATTAGTCCCTGTAGTTCAGCAACCAATAATGTGAGTAGTTACCAGGAACTAAGATATATTTGGGATATCTACTAACCTAGCTGAGCTTTAGCATTTGAGATATGAGAGTGTTTGGAGATGTGAATTTGTGTATATGTGCATGTATGAGAGAGAGAGAGACCAAGAGAAAGAGAATATGTGTGTGTGTGTCTGTGTGTGTGTGTGTGTGTCTGTGTGTGTTAATCCTCAATTCACTGCAAGACTCAGAAATAATTTAAAGGCTCAGTATTAGAAATTGAATTTGGCAGGCCATACCTTTTGTCTACAGATAGGTGAATGTGCTTTCTCATAATAACCAGTCATCCAAAGACTGATATTTACCAAATGAAGTCACTGAACAAAACATCAGAGCTGGTTTGAAGACTAGCCAGTCCACAAGGAACAAAGAAATCTCATATTTTAAAGGGCTGCTGAAAGTTTATAATAAACATTTCACCTTTCCCTGATTCATGTGGTTTCACCTTTATGGTTTCCTAATGTTGAAATTATTTGTCTTAAATGATGAGCATTCAGATATATGCTGCCTTGTGCTTCTGAGAGAATCAGATTTTTGTAATAGTAGCTTATAGCACATGCCGGTTTTAACCCTAGGATCTCAGACCTTTTCATCTGTTCTGTATCATTTGCCTTTACCATCTCCCTGAGTGGATGGAAGGAAACATGATTGTCCCTCCTTTTCACAGATAAAAACTTGAAGCCCCAAAATGTAAAAGGACATTGTCATAAAGGAGAGGGCAAGGAAAATGCCCTCCAGCTATCACTAGCCAGGGCAAATTTACAGACTGAATTATTTGTTCACTGGTGTATTGCCAGCACAAGTAGGCACTCAAATATTTATTGAATACACTGAGGAGAGCTTCTAAAACTCCAGTTGAAAGTTCTGTGTTTCAAAATAATGTGATTTAACATGAATTATCCTGAAACCTTTAAGCCAGTAGTGGTATTTTGGGGATACCATGATCTTAGATATGGATTAAAGGAATTACTGCTAATTTGTGGTTCAGAAATAAAATTGCCTGAAAATATTATAATATTTTGAATTCTTGAGTACTTGAAATAGGAGGATGTATTCAGCTGAAAATATAAAATCTTAACATCTCAGAATTTGGGTACCAGTGGATGAGAGGACCTAGAAAGGGATTTGATCATTTTATAAATCAAACTCCTTTTTATGTTGCTTGCTTTTGGGATTGCTCAGTTGATATCACTGAGGACAAATTTTGTATTTCAAAAGAAATATGGTAAAGAAACTTCCAAAAACAGGCTTACCATACCAGTTCTCTCTCCCTATCCATCTGTCCACTACATTCCTGTTCATCTGTCATCCCTCTGTCATTTGTTTTAGACCCAATACTAGAAGCAGATGTCATTTGCCTTCCTGTGGTACTTCACAAGCTTACAGTCTCCCAAGAGGAACTTTGAAGGGCTCTTTCTATTTTTCAGACAGAAGAAATTGGATCTGAGACTTCTGTTTCATAATTAGGTAGGCCTAGGAGGAATGCTATTTGGGGGAGACTTTGCGATGTGAATTCACCAAGAAATAAATGAATGCTAGGCATGATGGCACACATTTGTCATCCCAGCACTTGGAGGCTGAGGCAGGAGGATTGTGACTTCAAGGCCCACTGGGACTATACAGTGAGACCTTGTCTCAAAAAAAAAAAAAAAAAAAAAAAAAAAAAAACCACTTAAGTATTCATGTCATATAAACCCCTCTAATTGGCCACAATAGGTATAATTTTAAATTTACAAAAACCACATATAATATGTGCCTCAGACAAGTACAATTTACTTTTGACTAAAGTGAAGCCAGTAGTTCATGGGTATTGGACACTAAACAAGATTGTTTATTCACTTCGTAGAAAGACAGACTGTAGTTTATCTTGAGCTTGACATGGAAGAGCAGGGCCAGATGAGGGTTCAGACCATCTAATGTTGAATCCTGGTTCAACTCCTTATAGATAAGGGTGAGTTTAAGCAACAACCTACTTTACCATTGTAAACTTTAGTCTCCTTACCTGTGAAGCAGGGACGAGAACATTACCTCCTCACAGGGTTCAGTGAATTAATATATACATGAAACACTTGGAACAGATAAGCACTGAATGCATGTTTCTTGTTCAGTTGTTACTGACAGTATTTTTCCAAAATTCCCAAGAAGGCTGTTATAAAGCATGTTCATCTGTTACAAGTACTTGAGCATGACATAACCATAATTATTACATAAAAGGAGAATGCTGTTGAAAATGATTTAAACACAGTATGTTTACACTATTAGGCAAAAATAAATAAATGGGAGGCCCAATCAATTGGAGGCACAATAGTCTCGAAAATAAAAGTATTGTTGCGTATTTACTTATGTGAAAAATCCAGAGAGGGTACCAACTTGAGCAGGGTTTCTTTACCCCAAGGCTTAATTTTAACATCATGACCATAACTTTCTCTTGATTCATCCTTTCCTCCCTCTAATCATCCTTGATTATCTCGGAAGCTCCTTGCACTTTTCTTTTTCTTTCTTTCTTCTCCCTCTTTTTTGTTTTCCATCAGAACGCTCTACTGCTACAAAATCAAATTGTTGTCTTAAATTGGTGCCAGGGTGTGTTTAAACAATTAGCAAGCTGTAATTAAAGTCTGCTGTGTATGTAATCTTATATAAGGATGAGTACAGAAGTTGAGAGCTTGGTTCTAAGTATTTGTTTAATAATGGTTATTTGTTCTCCAGTTGTCTCCTGCCTATATATCAGATGTGGCTGCCTTGCAACAGTCCATGCTTATTAGAAGAGCCTGACCTGTTTAGGCTCCCTGCCTTGCTTGCGTTGAATAACAATTTGGCCACAGATCACCACGCCTCTAATTTCCAGGGCAGTCTCATAAATATTCACTCCCTTGCTTTGAAAATGTGTTGATGCAAGAGTTTATAAAGAGGGTTCAGGTACTGGCAGAATGATGGAGCCAGGCTCAGACACTTCACCATGTGTCAGTTTCTTCTTCCTGGGAAATTCAGTGGAGCCTCAAGACCTCAGAATAAGGAAGTGAGAATGACAATTGAGGAAATGAGGGCTTTTAGACCTACTGAGGTTTTGCAGCATTATCTGTAGGACATTGTCACTAAGAAGTTTAGGTTTTTCATTTCTTTCTCTTTTTTTAATGAATAATTTATTTTAAAAAACATATTATCTGAGCATGGTGGTACAGGCCTATAATCCCAGCACTCAGGGGGCTAAAGCAGAAGGATCACAAGTTGGAGGCCAACCGGGGTACGTAGTGAGACCTTGTCTCAAAACAATAAACAGACAAACAAAGTAAGTAAATAAGATATTGGGGATTTAGCCCAGTGGTAATTCTCCTAGTAAGTGTAAGGCCTATGTTCAGTCCTGAGCACCAAAAAAATAAATAAAAAATAAAAATAAAAAAATAAAATTACATATATGTGGAATATCTTTTAGGTGCTAGGTACTATATGTGCTCAGTAAACTGGTTAAATAAACATCTCTGCCCATATGTAGTTTAGAGTTTTATGAGACTAATACCATAGTTCACAACCTGTGTGTATGAAAACTATCTGTTAGGTAATGTTCTCTATAGTTTTTATTTTTATTTATTTTTTCCTCCTTTTCTAACCCAGGATTCAGTTCAGAACCACATATTGCATTTAATCATCATGATGCTATAGCCCACTCCATAATTAGGCATAAGAGTCCCGTTTTCCTTTGGCTTTTATTACCCTGGTATAGTTGAAGACTGTAGGCCAAAATACCTCAGTTTGTGAAGCTTGGATTTTTCTAATTCTAGGGCTCCAAATACATATCATGTTGGGCCTGTCTCAGAATCATCTGGGAACCTGGTGGAACCATAGACTCACAACCTGTCCTATCGTTTTTTAGCTCCCCAGATACTTCTGTCTCACACCAAAGTTTGAAAACCATTGGTCTAATAATGTCCTCTCTGCACAGAAGCTACACAGATGCTGCCGTGTCCCCTCGGTGTCCCTTACAAGGAGGCATGCCATGTTGGTATGTCTGGTTTTGAGCTAAGCTAGCATCTGCCAGAGTTTGCTCTTGTGAAGCCATCTCATCCCTTTGTAATCTACAGATTGTCTGGAGTTGACATTATAAGGCTGTTTGCCCACCCTCTTTTCCTACAGTCTTTGGCCTAAAAATCTTGGCTGCAGTGGTAGCCTTGCCTAAGACAATACCATGGTAATTGGGAAAGGCAATTTTCTAATTCTATCACCTTCAACATTTTTTAGCATTCATCTGAAAGCAATAATTTTCCCTTCTTCTCCATCCTCACCCTTTAAAAATATTTTTCTGTGATCAGTGTGAACTCATGGATCCCTTTTCATTCAATATATTGTAATCTCTTCCTGTCATTCATTTTGATGCTCAAAGTGCTCCCACTTTGGACAATGGAATCCCCATTAAGTTGGATTCTGTGTCCCTTTGGCTTGTCCCCATCACTTTTAAGTGCTTTACTTTATGACACAGTAGGATAAGTCCAGATTCTCTTTGTACTTTGCTGTCATAGATTTGGAATCAGCCATTTTTTTTCCCCTTATAGTGGAAAATAGTCTCTAGAAACTAAGATCTGGTTGCTTTTTAAATTAGTTGGAATTTCATTCCAACTAAAGCTCCATGCTCTCTATCTGCCTGAAAGTAAAAAAATATTGCAGAACCCATGTTTGGGCTGAACCTGGGGAGAATATGGGCAGGCTAGTTTTCCCTTCTTTCTCATTTTCATATCTGTATATTCATCTGTGATATTCTCCTGCAGTGTAGCAGTAATTCACATATTACAATCTCTCCCCCCCCCTCTGCTCCCCCCATCTTCATCCTGACAAAGTTTCTGAGGAGCATCTGCCCAGACACTTTGTTCATAATGCTTGTATCTTTGAAATTATGATACACACCCACAAAAACACCAGTACATGCTCTTTTTTTCTTATAATGCTTTCTACTTTTTCAAAGCATCTTTGTTTCATTTACTTCATTTTTCTTTTTGTCCTCAAAAGTCCATGAAGTATGAGGGATAAGGTATTATTATTTGCCTGCTACATACATAGCAAGCAAAGCCACAAGAGTAAATGACTTATTGACATCTAACACCCCTTTTGCAGAAGCTAAGCAGGGTTGGCTTGGTTAGTCCTTGGATCACAGACCATCTGGAAATACCAGGTGCTGCAGGCTAGAGAGAAGGACCTGGCAGCCCAGTCCTGAAACAATCCACCATTGAAAACCTGTACATAGGGTCGCTACGAGTCAGACTTGACTCTGTAGCACCTAACAATAACACCTGTTTGTGTCTAGATTTTACAGTTAACATATCTAGAATCTCTGTTTAGGTACTGTGCTTACAGTTCTCTATATCCTCATAGTTCAAAAACCTGAAAAATTTTTTTTACTATGAGTCAAAAATTCAGGCAGATTAACCATACAGTGAATCAAGAAACAGAAGAAGGATTCCCTTTTTTAAAAGAAAGGTATGAATACCCCCATCAGCTTTATAGTTCAATACTCTTTCAGTGGATATTCTAGAAATATAAGCATCTCCTGTGAGCCAAGCAGGGTTCTAGGCCCTAAAGATACAGCCATGACGAAAATAACTAGAAATCCATGCCCTTAACTATCCTACCTAGTAACCAGGGGTGACAGCAGGTAGAGCAACAGACAATAAAGAAAATATATAAGCTGTATGTAGTAGATGTAAATAAAGTCAGCAAGTATAGTGATGCAGATTGTTCACTGCCCAACTCAATGTCTAATTATGCCATTGGACAATGGAGTTACTCTTAGGGAAGATGAAAAGGTTATAGTAAGATTATGAGTTCTGTTTGTTTCAGAAAACTTTATAGAACCTAAGTGTGCAGTTCAGTGAACTTTCATAAATGGGATATATCAATGTAACCAGCATCAGTATCAAGACAAAAGAACATTACTGGCATCTGAGGAGCCCCTCATGTGTACTCTTCCAGTCACAAATCTCCCCACAACCCATGAATTTTAATAGCAGCCATTAGTTCTAGCTGACTGTGTACGTACATGACAAGAGTCATAGAGTATGTACTCTTTGAATGTCTGGCTTTCTACTCAAATTATGTTGTGGAAATTCATCCCTATCATTGTGTGTAGTTGCTGCCAGCTTATTCATTTTCACTGTTGAATAATAGTCCACAGTATGAAAATGTCACAGTTCATTTACCCCTCAGTGGGCATTTGGATAGCTTGTAGAATTTGGTTATTATAAATTGCACCTCCATGGAGATCCTAGTGCCTACTTGTACTGGGCACATGTACCTGTCTGCTAGGTGTATACCTAGTAGCGGAGTTGCTGGGCCATAACGTATATGGTATATATTGAAGGTTAGTAGACCCTGCCAAAAAGTTGGTCCAAAACTGACTGACAGTCCATCAGCAGTGTAGGAGAAAAGTGCAGTTAAGATGTGTTAAGTGAAGTATCTACTTCCTATAATGCAATCAGACCTACCATGTATAGTGCAAAGTACTGCACCAAAATATTAGTTGGAGACAATATTTACTATGTGCCTAGAAAAGGGAAATAAATTGGCTAAAACTTATTGGCATTATTAATTTTAATGAGGAAAATAAATGCAAGGCAATACACTAAAATAATAATTCTATATAATGAGAACAACTAGATAAATAACAGGATGAAAAAGAGGTCTATCTATAAGGAAAATACAGCTAGATGCAGTAGCACATGCCTGTAATCCCAGCAGCTCGGGATAGAGGCAGGAGGATCACAAGTTGGAGGACAGAGTCAGCATGTGTAAGTTAGCCAGACCTTGTCTCAAGATAAAATATTTAAAAATAGGTTGGGGGTGCAGCCCAGTGGTAGAACACTTGCAAAGTACATACAAGGCCCTGGGTTCAACCCTCAAGTGCCACCAAAAAATAGATAGGTAGATAGATAGATAGATAGATAGATAGATAGATAGACAGATAGATACACACATACATACATACATACATACATACATACATACATGGATATACATACACACATATATGGAAAATATAAAATACATAGTATTTATTCTGACATAGGATGTGTGTGATCTTTATAGGTATATCATAAAACTTTATTTATGATCACTATTAAACAATTTTACTAGAGACATGCTTTGGTTCCAAAAGAGGAAGACAATTAGTATATCTTTCTTTTAACTTATAGTATTATTTTACATTTTCTTTGAAAGTAAGTGAAAGAGAATGTCAAAGGTTAATATAGAGAATTGAAGATTCTATCCTATTATATATTAAGACATATAATAATGAACACTGATTAAATGTTAGGGAACTACATAGAATTTGGACAGAGGGGCCTAGAACAAAGTAGATAATATAGAAATAAATATAATTACATATGAGAATTTAAGAAGTGACACCATAAGCATTAATTTAGAGAATAACATTAAGGAAGTCTTTGGATCTGGGCTTTTTGATAAATGCTATACATTTATACTTAATGATCTAAAAGTTCAGTAAAGTTAATGTTATGATTTCCCATTTTGCAGATAAAGAGCTAAGTTTTAGAAAAAATAAATTACCTAAGACCCAGTGGGTTCTTCCAGAGGGGAACACATGTCCAGGTCCAATCTAACTTAATAGGCCAGAGGAAACATGTGTCAAAGGACACAATTAGCCAGGCATGGTGTTGTATTCCTGTAACCGCAGTGACTTGGGAGGCAGAGGCAGGAAGATGGAAGGTTTGAGGCTAGAGGCAGCATGTATAATTTATTGACACCCTGTCTCAAGATACAAAACAAAAAAAAGAGAGCTGGGCATGCTGGTGCACACCTGTAATCCCAGCAACTCAGGAGACAGAGGCAGGAGGATAGCAAGTTCGAAACCAGAGGCAGTCTGTGTAATTTAGCAAGGCCCTGTCTCAAAAAGTAGAAAATGAGCTGAGGGGTACAGCTCAGTGGTACAGCACTTGCAAAACATGCAAGCATGAGGCCCTGGGTTCGACCCCCAGTACTGCAAAAAAAAAAAAAAAAAAAAAAAAAC
>VMDO01042603.1:0-10451 GCA_007922755.1 Pedetes capensis | reverse complement strand
AGTCTCCAGCATGAATTCACTATGAAGTCACACTGTGTTACCCTAATGTCTGTTGACAGAAGTGTGACTGGTAGGTCAGGAAAATACAGTGGGTTTAGATCATCTAAACTTTGACAGAGGATAAGGTTTGTTTCTGTGATTTCTTAGTAGCAGAATTAAGAAAGAAGAAATTAATGTTAGCCTAGTTAGTTGGAGTAAGATTGTTCAAATGACCGTTGGGGCTCACAGAGGGATGCCCCAGAGTATGGCTCTTTGGTATGTTGAGTTCTGTGGAGAGCCTGCAGGGCCTCAGAAGTAGTCTCAGAGGCAAAGTCTTTGCCTGACCTTCTCCTGCCACCCTGCCTCTGCCTTGTTCTCCCCCGAAGTGAGTCATGAAACCTGACTTCTGCTTCCCCAGGAGCTGTAATTATATCACACTAAGCACTTCAGCACATATCAGTATTGGCATTTCCTGTTTTCTGATCTACACCAGGTACACAGCCACCATTTTTCCACCCACTTACATGGCCTGTAACAAACAAGTACAATTATATTACCTCTGTTCCTCTTTCCACTATGTTCTCTGGCCTTTTTTCCCCCTCTGGTCATGAGTTCCCATACAGATGTATATCTTCTTGACATTCAGAACCCACTGCCTCTCCCGCTGCTGGGAGATCTTTCTTTTTCCACACCTCTGCAGCTTTTCAGCACTAGATCTCAATCTTAAATCCCATCCTACCAAGCTTCAGTGACACCTAGAATACACATTAATCCTTTTTTGTAATAAAATCTGGCTCATTTTATTATCCATGTTCTGCACATTTGTATAGAGATTTCTGAGTGACTAAACAGCAGGGCTTCAAACCGAACTTGAACCATGAACCCATTCCAGCTCAAGCATTTGAAAAATATTTTCTGAACTCAAACCCCCAAACCTCCGAACCTGGCATTTGGGGGTTTGAGTTTGGGGTTTGGGTTCGTGCTCAAGTGTTCAGCTTTGGGTTTGGATTCAGGTATTCAGATTCAAGTTTGGATTTGGGTTCAGGGGTTCAGGTTCAAAGGTTCAGGTTTGGGTTCAGGAAAATATAAAAAATATAAAAAGTGCTTGAACTGGAATGAGCTCAGGGTTTGGGTACAGGTTCGATTTGAATTCCTGCTAAATAGTATTTCCACTTCCTGTACTCCTGGTTTGCTCAGGTAAATGACTGGTAACTCCCTCCTCTGTGGAAATACTTCATCTCATAGCTGCTGTTCTCCAGCACAATCAATTTTACAGTGTCACCTGGCCGTTTTAGCCCTTCCCCTCTACAGTAAGTTTAAAGCTCTCTCCATCACTCAGCCAGATTCTAGGCAATGGCATTCCCCTCTGACAACATGAGATGCAGTTATTTCCCAGCCAAGACAGTTCAGGCATCAAAATGCCTTCCACTGACACCATCCATTAAGCCAGTTGTTTCTAATTTCACGTCTTAAGGAACCATGAAAAGAAAAGTTAAAAAATATCACACTTAAAGTCTTTCAGTTTCCTCACTCACAGTCATAACCCAGGGCAGGATACTTTGAAGAGCCTTATCCACACTAGATGCCTGCAGCCTTACCACTGTGGCCTCCGATCCTGTCAGATCTCTGAAGCTAAGCAGGGTCACACCTAGTTAGTACTTGGATGGGAGACCACCTGGGAACACCAGTGCATTAGCCTTGGGAGAAGGACCCTGCAACCCACTCCTAAAAAACAACCAATCATTGAAAACCGTATGAATAGCAGAGAAGCAGGACAATAGTTTTTCACCTGTTGTACGCAGGGTCACTTAGAGTCTGATACTGACTCGAAGGCACCTAAAAACAGCAACAATCTACACTAGAAATGAAGAAGGAAGTACGGTTTGAAGGAACAAACAAGCAAACAACAAATCAGGATGAATGCCTAATTACGGTTATCTAGAGCAGTGGTTCTCACACTGTAATGGGAATTTTGTTAAAAATCCATATTCTGATGTGGATTCAGGATGGAGTCTGAGATTCTACAAGTCTAACAAGCCCCAGGCATGCTCCTGTTGCTGGCCTATGGACCACACTTGGAGTACCAAGGTTCTAACACCATATAAACAGGGCTTCAGCCATTCCAGAATTATTCTAAACTTCAGAGACCATAAATACAAGCACTGGCCAGCAGCCCACATGACTCCTATTTAAAATGGAAGTGGTATGCCACAGCGGACAAGGGGTTAAACTTGAGTCAGAAAACATCAGTGCTAGCTTTGTTGTTGTGAGGTGCCATCGAGTCGGTATCTGACTCATAGCGACCCTCATAGGGTTTCCAATGGCTGACTGTTTCAGGATTGCCTCGGGAGTGGATTGCCAGGTCCTTCTCCCATTTTTGCGGTGCTGGGAATTGAACTCGGGACCTCAGAGACTGCAGCGCAGCGCTCTAACAACTGAGCTAAATCCCAGCCTCAGTGCTAGCTTTAGCTCAGACATATGAGTTAGGTTCTTTTGGCACTGTGACAAATATCTGACAAACTAAAAGGGAGGAAAGATTTAATCTGGCTCACAGTTTCAGAAGTTGCAGTCTGTCATGGAGGGGAGGGATGGTGGGGCAGCTCACGCCATGGTGGTCAGGAAGTAGAGAAAGAGAAGGCCTGTCTGTCCTTTTCTCCCTGCCAGCAGCCTACAGGATGATGCCACCCACATTGAGGATAGGTTTTCCTCCCTTAGTTAATCCGCTCTGGAAACACTCTCACAGAATACTCAGAGGTGGGCTTTGCCAATATCCTAGGCACTTCCCTATCCAATCAAGTTGACAATCAAGACTAACCATCACACCACTTAGCTATTTGACCTTAGTCAAATCACTTTCCTTAGTGTCCTATGCTCTTCAACATAAAATTCAGGGGCGATATAGACGAGATGACTTCAAAAGTCACTTCTTAACCAATGAGTCAATAGATTTATTAAATAAATCCAAGTTTAAAGAATTCATTTCAGGAGTTACGGCACTTCAAGCGTCCAGAGAAATAAACTTACTACAGATGTCCTGAAACTGCCCGTAAAAATTACTACGAAATCTTTCCAAATGTTTCACTGAGGTGAATATCAAGTAAAGGAATCTCAGAAGTGCAAAACAAGCTTTGCAGCTGCCCATGCCTGTAATCCCAGCATTTGGGAGGCTGAGGGAGGAGGATTGTGTGTCTGAGGCTGGCTTAAGCTACATAGTTCAAGGCCAGCCTGGGCCACACAGTGAGTTTGAGACTAGCTTGAGCTACAAAGGGAGACCCTATCTCAAAAACAAACAAACAAACAAACAGCAAATGGAAAAAAAAATGTAGTGTAAAACAAGCAGCACCAGTCCAGCAAAGTCAGCAGGTATTGGAGCAGCCTTTTTTCTTGGGGACTTGGCCCAGTGCTTCAGGGATCAGACAGCTTGAGTTTATTATGGGAAAATCTGAAGGGCACAGTACAACAAAACTCAAGACAAATGAAATGGATCCTTTCTCCTTACCTGATAGAAACAAATGTAAATTTTCTGGAAAAATATACTTTGAACTTAGGCCTAGAAGAATTAATTCCTAAGGAAAATCCTCCAAGGGACAAGAGGCCACAATCAAACATCACACAGGGGGCTGTGTGCTGCTCCAGGAGGGCAGGCAATACCTGTTACTCCCCTTTTCTCTGCACCTAACACCTCGCCAGCAAGCCTAGGACACATCCCTAAGCCACTGGCCTTCATTTGCAAAATCTTCAAAATGCTGAAGGAACAATACATCTAGCAAGACCAATTTTCAAAACAATAGCAAAATAAAGATATATTCATAAAAACAGAAACAATACCAGTTTACTGTCATCAGACTCTGCTCAGAGCAAAGTATATTTGCAGGAAAGAAAAAATAATTCCTCTAGGAAGACATGATATGCGAGAAGGAATGCCGAACAAAGACAATGGTAAATATGCAGGTAAAACTATTCAGGCTTGATTGCCTGATGTGCAGACTTTAAATATATAGCTAAAAAATATTGGAGAACTGGGTGAGGTGGTGCACATCTGCAATCTGAGCAGTCAGGAGGCTGAGGTGGAAAGATCATGAGTTTGAGTTCAAGGACAGCCTGGTCTACATAGTGAGACCCTGTCTCAAAAAATAAATAAATAAATAAGTAAAATTTAAAAATAAAACAAACAAGAAAACCCTGTATAATAGCAGACTATACTTTAGCATGGGACAACAGGAGTTAGTTATTCCAGGGTCCTTACATTGCTACAGTGGAGGGTAAAGAGAATGATTAGCTTCTGATTCTAAATTAAATATGTTAAATTTTCAAGGGTAAGCACACACATACAAAAAATAAAAATAAAAATAAAAATAAAAATAAATTTAAAAAGCCCAGAAACAGAATATATGACGTCTGTACTCTGCAGGGAAAAATGAGAGTAAGAAAACTTTATTTTTCAAAGGAGGAAAAGGAGAGGGGAAAAGACAAAGTAAAAGAATAAAATGATAAAGCAGAAATGAATCTACATATACTTGTACTAATAAATACAAATGGACTAATTGTTAAAAAATTAAATGAACTATAAAAAAGTTAAATGTAAGCTATTTACAGCAAATACTTAAAACCTAATAACACAGAAAAGTTAAAAGAATGGAAAATTCTATATAATTCAAGTAACCTAAATAAAAACTGATACAGCTACACTAACATCAGACAAGATAGAAAAACGCATTAGTAGAAATAAAGAGGTCATTATGCATTCAGAAAAGAGTCCCTTCAGCAAGAACATAACAATTCCAAGCTACTCATGAAATACAAGTTAAAAATAAATAACATGGCTGGGGTATAGCTCAGTGGTAGAACACTTGCCTAGCACGTGCAAGTCCCTGTGTTAAATTCCCAGGGCCACTGGAAAAAAAACAAAAACATGACAAATACATAATTTTCAAAATCTGATGGGTGAAAGGCGAAAACACAATGGTATGTAGAAGAAACGAGGTACTGAATTCCTAAAGTGGCCATTCCTATTTTGTACCACATTTTAAAAGATATTTTTAAAGAAGATTGTATAGCAAAAGCCCTCAAAGTCCACTTATTGGTTGATTCTTGTGCCTTCTCCACAGTAGCCATTTTGGAAGAAGTTAGTGTGAGACAATAAAGGCATAAGGGGATAGGCTACTGTGCATGTTGGGCAAAGCCAATGTAAATTCTATGTTAATCAAAATATTTACAACATTTATTTCCTTTCCCAGTGTTTTTTATGTGAGAAAATGAACCCTATTCCTTTTTCTTTTCTTTTTTCTTTTTCTTTTTTTCTGTTTTTCTTTTCTTTTCTTTCCCCCCTCCCTTCTTCCTTCCTTCCTACCTTCCTTTCTTTCTTCTTTTCTTGGGGTCTGAATAAGGAAGAGCCTTGTGCATGCATTGCAAGCACTCTACCACTGAGATACACTTCCGGCCCATTTTTTACTTTTTATTTTTAAACCAGGGCTCACTAAGTTGTACAGGCTGCCTCTGGCCTCAAACCTGGGATTCTCCTGCTTCAGCCTCCCAAGTCACTGAAATTACAGGCTTGTGCCACTGTACCCAGTTGAACCCTATTTCCCTGAATTAGTTTCCTTTCAACCCATCAGCATTCCTGACTTATTGAGTGCTGATTCTGTGATTTATCTTTTTCGATACCTGGCATATCCCACCAAAGGGTATTAAAAGACCACGACGATCCACCTAGAAATGAAAGATTAAACAGGGTACAACAAAATCATTTTGTCTTTTCAACAAGTGTTTCCAATATAATGAAAATAGACTTAATTGATTACACAAACCTGTTGAGTAAAATAAATTTAAGATCAGCATAACCAAGAGAATGATATACCCATGGAATGTCTAAAGCAAAGCTGAAATCTCAGAAATACCTGTTAAAACTATTAAGGTAATATGTAGGCATCCATTAGAGAACTCCAAGGAAAAGGCCTCAACTATTTAAATTTTTACATTACTCAAGATGAAAAGAGCTCTATTCCCACCACCACAACTAGATGTAAAGACAAAAAAATACATAATAATTAGTCTACTCCTAAATCTTAAAATAGAAATATCTTAAATAGCAACAGTTCATAGAATATCTTTACCCGATAACCCACTGACCACATTTGATATTCCCAACAATTCCAAGGAATATACGTGAACTGTCTTTTTAACCTTTTTAATTTATTTTAATCAATATCTGCTCAGGGCATTTTTAATAACCAGTAAAGTGAGTTGTTGCTGTTGTTAGGTGCTGTCCAGTTTAGCCACCCTACATATTACAGGTGAAACACTATTGTTAGTGCTTCTCTGCTATTCATAGGGTTTTCAATGGAAGGTTGTTTTTTTGGGAGTGGGTTGCTGAGTCCTTCTCACAAGCCTACAGCACCTGGTGTTCCCAGGTAGTCTCCCATCCAAATACTAACCAGATCGGATGGGATTAGATTACCACAGGGGTACGGATACAGGCCAGTAAAGTCAATACAGCCTTCTAAATCTTGGGACACCAGTGCACTTAACTTGCACTAGTTGGCCAAGTAGGGCTGGGATTTAGCTCAGTTGGTAGAGAGCTGCACTGCAGTCTCTGAGGTCTCGAGTTCAATTCCCAGCATCTCAAAAATGGGAGAAGGACCTGGCAATCCACTCCCAAGGCAATCCCGAAACAGCCATTGAAAACCCTATGAGGGTCACTATGAGTCGGATACTGACTCGATGGCACCTAACAACAACAAGTTGGCCAAGTGTCTATATGCTTTGTAATCCTGAAAATTACTAAAGGCCTTTCTTCATAAACATCAACAAATGGCACTGCTGTATGGTTATTCAAGTCAGAAGTCTGACAGTAGAACTGTCATGCTTAACAAATAAAAATACAGGATAGCTAGTTAAATTTGAATTTCAGATAACAATATACTAAAAAATTTTGGTGTAAGTATGTCCCAAATATTACATAAAGACAACCTTATGCTGAAAATTATTATTTATCTGAAATTCAAGTTTAACTGGGTGTCTTGCATTGTATCTGATAAGAATAAGAGAGATTCTTACTTTATCCTCTCTTACATGCACTATACCATGCCAAGACCACCTCATAAAACCATCTAGAATCCATCCACTTCTCTTGGTTTCTTCTGCCATCCCTGTGGTATAAACTACCAATGCAAGAATCTCCCAGTCTCTTTGTCTCTGCTTTTGTAGAAAACGCAACTTATTCTAAGTACAGCAGTAAGAGAAATAAATGCTAACTTAAGTTTTTTGTCTGGTGTGTGTGTGGGGGTGGGGGGTATTTGGTTGTTGTTGTTAAGGGCTGATGAGTCACATCCAACTCAGAGCGACCCTAAGTACAACAGAACAAAACACTACCCAACATTGTGCCATACACAGAATCTTTGTTGCAGCTACTGTGTTTCTTCTTTTTTTGAGTATTTGGTAGCTGCAGAAATCTAAAGTTCCTCACTCAGCATAAGAGGAGCCAAGGAGCTCTCAATGAAGAGGTGAGTCCTCTCCTGGGTAACTTATACAATGCCTCAGGTTTCCCAGGAAACTAACAGTTCTCTTGCATAAAACTGAGCCAAGAACCTATTATCAATCTTGCTAATTTGTATTTATTGTTGCAAAGCAATAAGCCAAAAAAAGTCTGTGCAGAAATGATAAATTGGGGGCTCAAAAGAGTTGGCTTAAGATAGTCTTTTAGAATGAATTCTAAAAATGATTCATGAAGAAACTGCTTGATTCTAGTCCACACCTCGTTGTCAAGACAGATTCCCATAATTCAAATCGATATTCTATGAGTAACATCCTATTAACATCCAATCTGAGGCATTTGCCTCAGGTTCCAAAGCCATGGGGCAAAGCATTAAAGAATTTGGGTGATCAGTAAGTTGAAATCAAATATAAATCACTTGGCACCAATTTTTTTGATTTTTGATGCTCAGGAATAGTTGAGGCCTCCTTAAATGTTTTCGTTGTGGGAACTGGTATTCACAGTACTGTTGGCCTAGCAAGTTGTTTGATCAATGGACCTTAACAGCTTATCCTTGGAAATACAAGTGCAGACGATTTTCCTGACACTGCAGAGCTGTTTAAGCTACCAAATTAAACACAAATTATTTCCATCAAAAGAAGTGGCAGATCTAAGGAAAACAGATTTTTCTCTGTATCAAGGAAGCCACAGAATTGTTACAAATGACTGTTAGGTTATAAAACAAGATGGCAATTCAAGTGTTTCAAAGCTCTTGAAATGTTAATGTGAGTGTTTAATACAAAGCTCCAACAAGTTTTAAGTTGTTGGTAGTAGACAAACCCCACTCAAGCTCTTTCCACACAAAATGGGCTTTAAAAATGTAGTCAATGTTCAGCTATTTTAGTTATGGTCCAATAATAATTGGAATACATACTGAAATAATTTAATAAACAGGCCTTTCTGTGACTAAAACCTCCTTGTACTACCAAAAATGTTTTTGGGAGCTATTCCCAAGGTGAGTTTCCTCTTGTTTTCTAAGGGAGTGACACCCAATATCAGAATGGATCACCTAGCCAAACCAGTACTACAGACTAAAGGTAAATGTATGGATGGAAGCAAAATCACACAAAATTAAAGCCTGCATTTGTGTTTCCATGTATAATATGCTGGGCTGACATCTAGTAGGAGACAACGTGAGAATCTGGCAGCCCCTGAGACACTGTGTCTCTCCCAACGAGTGTTTGTGAATGATTGAGCCCACGTTCCCTTTGACACCTGGGTGGGACCACAGACCAGATTATCTGCAAATTGTTTTGGTCACAGAAATGCACTGGCAAGAACATGCAGAGCTGAAGTGAGCTTTCTAACAGACTTCCCTTGGGGATAATCAGAAACTCCGAAAGGGCAATGCTGTGAGCCCACTTTACTTTCCTCTCGCTCTCTCATGGGCCCCAAATCCTCACCTTGACGCAGGTGATAATGACCTCGCCGCCGCATGCGCTTTCAAATATACTCACAACCAGGTTCCCTGCTGGAGAGCACACGTTTTGGTGGCCCGTGGCTCTCCCCTGAGTAAGGCCTCTCGCAGCCCTCCGCTCGCCAGCGGCAGGGGGCTGCTCCCGCCTCGGCTCAGTGCGGCAAGCAGCCGGCTGGGAGAAGGCGCGGCGCTGGGAGGCGGCAGCGTCTTCCGCGTGCAGGCGGGGCCGGTCTCCCGCCTGCGCGGTCCCGGTCCCGCCCGGCGGGCCGCCGGCCGGGGGCTCTGCGGGTGTGAGAAGAACCGGGTGAGCGCCGAGCCGACGCCTGGGCTAGTGAGGCGGGCGGCGCCCTCGCTCTCCGGGCCGAGGAGGGATCCGCACCCGACCTCGCGGCCTTCCGGGTGAGCCCCGGGCCGCGCTGCCGGCCGGGCTCCGCCGCAGGGTCGCTGCGGGCCGGGCACTGCCCTACTGCCCTCGGCCCCGACCTCGTGAGCTCCAGCTCCGGCTGGGCCCCTAACCCTAACCCCGGCTCCCGCGTCCGGCCCCGGCACGCTCCGCGGGCGGCCTCCGAGCCCGGCCCCCACGCCGGCTCCCTCCGTCGGATCCCCGGGCGCCCCACTTCCCCGCCCGGGCCCCTCGGCCTCCGAGCCCGCCCCGCCGGCCCTGCCCTCCCCCGGGGCGCGCACCTCTCCCTGGAGTAGAGCTGCAGCTGCTGCTCCTGCTGCTTCTTCCGGATAAACGCCATGGAGGGCGGGCGCGGGGCGCGGCAGGCCCCGCCGGCGCCCGCCGAAGAGTCCCGAGCAGCCGCGGGGAAGGGGGACCCGGAGGGCGGCGGGAGCGCGCGGCAGCCGACCTGCTTCCGAGCGGCGCCGCGGGGCGGCCGAGAGCCCGACGCTGCGCCCCAGGGCCCCGTGGCGTCCCGGACGCGCTCACCGCAGCATCTTCGCGTGGGGACTCCGGTGGCGCCGTGACTCAGGCCCGGAGGAGGGGCACGCGGTGACCCGGGGCGCCCCAAACTCGAGCCGCCCCCAGGGGCTCACCCAGGACGTGAGGCCAGGCTGGCTCCGTCCTTTCACTCCAAACCTTTCTACATGTCCCCAGCCACAGCTGCGCTGCTACATTTTCAGTATTTCACACATTAAAACGGATCCTGGCCCATAAACCACCAATTTGTTGGCTGCGGGAACTTGAAATAAACAACGTTTGGGGTTTTTGATACCAAATCTCAAGTGTTGAAATAATTGGTGGAATGACATTATCTTTTAACAGCTTTAATGAGCAATAACTCAAATACCAAATAACCATTCAATAGTTTTTAGTAAAAGTCAAAGATACGTACCACTATCACCACAATTTTAGAACATTTTCATCACCTTATAAAGAAAATGATACCATTTAGCTACCACTACCCCAAACCGTACCTCCCCATACTCGGGCCCTAGCAAACACCAAACAGTTTGCTGTCTATGAATCTGCCTGCTCTGGACATTTCATATAAAGGCAGCCACACAATATGTGGTCTTTTT
>VMDO01042602.1:0-10453 GCA_007922755.1 Pedetes capensis | reverse complement strand
AGAGAGAGAGAGAGAGAGAGAGAGAGAGGAAGTAATGGAGGGAGAGGGCAGGAGAGGAATGAAGGAAGGGAAGAGGGAAAGAAGGGACAGAAAGAAAGGGAGGGAGAGATGAGGGAGGGATAAAAGGAAGGAAAAGAAAGGGGAAGTATAGAGAGAGGGAAGAAAAAGAAAGAAGGAAAGATAAAGGAAGGAAGGAAGAAAGAAAGAAAGATGGAAGGAGGGGAAGGAAGGAAGGCAAGAAAGAAAGAAAAAGGAAGGAAGAGAAAGAAAGGAAGGAAGGAAGAAAGGAAAGAGAGAAAGAAGAGAGAAGAAAGAGAAGGGGAGACAGAAAGGGGTGGAAAGAAGGAATGATGGAGAGAGGGAAGAAAAAAGGAAGGAGAAAGAAAGAAAGAAAGAAGAAAGAGGAGAGAAAAAATAGAAGGGGAGGGAGAGAGGAATGGAAAGAAAGAAAGATGGAGAGAGGGAAGAAAAAGGGAAGGAAAGAGAAAGAAAGAAAGAAAGGAAGAAAGAAAGAAAGAGAAAGAAAGAGAAAGAAAGACAGAAAGACAGACAGACAGACAGGAAGGAAAACAGAAAGAACAAACGAACAAGTGAGCAAGCTGGGTGCAGTGGCACATGCCTGTAATCCCAGCGACTCGGGAGGCAGAGGTAGGAAGTTGCAGGTTTGAGACCAGGGGAAGTCTGAGTAATTTAGCAAAACCCTGTCTCAAAAAGTAAAAAAATGGGCTAAGGGCACAGCTCAGTGGAACAGCACTTGCAAAGCATGCAAGTGTGAGGCCCTGGGTTCAACCCCCCAGTACTGCAAAAAAATAAGAAAGAAAAGAAAAGAAAAGAAGTAAAGAAAAAGAAAAGAGAAGAGAAGAGATAGAAGGGGAGGTACAGAGGGGTGGAAAGAAGAAATGATGGAGAAAGAGAAAAAATGAAGGAAAGAAGGAAGGAGAAAGAAAGAAAAAATGGGCAGAGGAAAGAAGAAAGAGAAGGGGAGAAAGAGGAAGAGATGGAAGAACAGAAAGAAAGATGGAGAGAGGAAAGAAAAAGAAATGAAGGAAGAAAGGGAGGGAAGTAGAGAGGAAGGAGAGAAGAGGGAGGGGAGGAAAATAAACGGAAGGATGGGAGAGAGGGAGGTAAAGAGAGAAGAGAAGGAGTAGAGAGAGAGAGAGAGATCAGAAGAGAACAATACAAGTGCAATTGAAGCCACAATGACAGATCTGTTTTGTGGACCCTGGTGTGCTCAGGAAACACAGCAGCCACAGGGACCCACCCTGTCTCCTAAAGTGCACGAAGAGCGGCAGGAGAGGCTCACACAGGAAGGCTGGGGCCTGGGCTACGCCCAGCAAGGGAGGTGTGGAATGCCAGGGCCACCATGCAGGGCCCATCAGGACATGGGTGCCCAGATTGCGGGCAGGCCACGTGCTCCTGCTCTTTCTCCCTTAAAAAGAACTGCCTCTCCTTCGCCACCTCCTCTGCAAAGCTTCAGCAGCTGGCAGCAGCATCTTTTAGGCATCAACACGCGTCTCCACCACTTTGGCAAACAGTTTCACAAGTGTGATGGTGCCTGTCTTTGAAGCTTACTTTATTCAGAACCTGCCCTCCATGGCACCCTCGTGGAAACGTGCTTTGTCTCTGAAGCAATTGCCTCTTTCCAAAGAAATTTAATTAAATTAAAAATTGCAACAGAAAAGTGAGCATAGAACACACAGGAATAAATGAAAGGATGGGGAAAAAACAACCAAGTACAAATCATTATTTTCTACGTTGCCACATTGCTCTACTCTCATTACTTTGAACCGAAGCAAATGCAATTAAAATGGAGCTATAGAAAATAAACCTATCTGAAGTTCAAGTTGGACTGGACCTAGACTTTGTACAAATCAAATATGGGCAAAAAATATGGAAGAACTACAAAGTAACATTTCACATGTACGTATGACCACTGAGAAAATGTTTTCAAGAGCATATTGATTTAAAACTATTTTTAGAGCATGGATAAATTACTAGTCTCTGGCTAAAATTCAGCAAGGATTACCCTAAAATAGTTTTCTACATTGTAATGATACATTTTCTCAGGAGCTCTCAAGATCTGTTCCATGCAATAGGTGGCCCTTTTGGCTCATTTACTCCTGGACAAACAATATGTAGCCAGTCCAAAATGAGATGTGCATTTTTTCAGGCATTTATTGGCCATTGGTAGTTCCTCTTTTGAAAACTGTCTATTCAATTCACTTGCCCACGTTTTGATTGGGTAATTTGCTTTCTTGGTATTTAATTTTTTTGAGTACTTTATAAATTCAACATATTAATCCCCTGTCTGGTGGATAAATGGCAAAGATTCTTTTCCCATTCTGCAGACTGTCTCTTCACTCTGTTAATTGTCTCCTTTGCTGTGTGAAGCTTTTTAATTTCATACCAATCCCATTAGTCAATTTTTTCTATTGTTTCTCTAGCTATCAACATCCTTGGCCACCAAAGAAATGCAAGTAAAAACTATACTGAGATTCCACCTCACCCAGGCCAGAATGGCTAGCATTAAGAAAACAAGTAACAACAAATGCTGGCAAGGATTTTGGGAGAAAGGACCCCTCATACACTGCTTGTGGGAATGTAAGATAGTGAGGCCACTATATAAATCAGTATGGAGGTTCCTCAAAAATCTAAAAATATAACTTCCATACGACCTAGTTATACCACTCCTAGCTATATGCCTGAAGGAATCTAAGTGAGCATATTATAGAGATAACTGCTCTTCCATGTTTACTGTGGCACTATTCACAATAGCCAAGATATGGAAGCAGCCTAGATGCCTAAAAACAGATGAATGGATAAAGGAAATGTGATACACACACACACACACACACACACACACACACACACACACACAAAATTGAGTTTTACTCAGTCCCAAAGAACAAAATTATATTATTTTCCGGAAAAATGGATGAAACTGGAGACCATCATTTCAAGTGAAATAATAGTGACCCTATGCACAGCAGGGGAACCATTATTATCAGTGATTCTCTGCTATTCATAGGGTTTTCAATGGCTGATTGGTTTTTTGGGAGTGGGCTGCTGGGTCCTTCTCCCAAGCCTATAGCACCTGGTGTTCCCCAACAGTCTCCCATGCAAGTACTAACCAGGTTCGACCTCGCTTAGCTTCCGAGATCTGATGGGATTGGATGCCACAGTGGTATAACTGCAGGCTTCAAAGACTTAGTACAAGATAAAATAACATCTCCCATTAACAACTGTTTACACTGAGTATATGTTTAAAATATTAATATTTGATTAAATTGAGTTAAAGCATATGGGAGAAGGACCTGGCAGCTCATTCCCAAAAGGATCCTGAAATAATCAGCCATTAAAAACCCTATGAGGGTTTCTATGAGTCAAACACAACTCGACAGTGCCTAACAACAAGAAGCAAGGGGGTTCAACCCAGGGTCTTATGCATTGAGACAGGGTCTCACTAAGTTGTGAAGGCTACCTCTGGCCTCAAACTGTGATCTTCCTGCCTCCGTCTACCAAGTTGCTGGGATTACAGAAATGTACCACCTTGCCCTGCTCATTTTTCTTTTTTTTAATATACCTACTAGAAAACTGAGAAGCACCTATGCAGCTCATGTTATATTTGCATTGGATAGTGGTACTTTAGAATATGATTCACATACTGTACAAGTATGGTCCAGAAACGGCCTTTATCATTCATCTGTGAAACCCCTGTGCCACAAACAAGGGTTGTTCATAGTTGCTGCATCTTGTAAGGCACAAAGCTGGTATGAGACTGTCTGTCTAGAGTTTGTCAGGCACAGTGGTGCACCTGTAATCCCAGCATCTCAGGAAGTAGACAAAGGAGGATTGAAAGTTCAAGGCCAGAGACAGCCTACGTAACTTTGTGAGACCCTGACCCAAAATAAGAAATAAAAAATGGGCTGAAAGTGAAGCCAGTGATAGAGCACTTATAAATTATGTGCAAGGCCCTGGTTTCAACCCCTAAATACTGAAAAACAAAACAAAACAAACAAACAAACAAACAAAAAAACCCAAAACCCTGCCTGACATTTGGCACGTGTGTGCACATGTGTGTGTGGTGTGTATAAACAGAGCAGGCTAAGCTTAGTCTTTAGGAGACATTCCATCAATA
Organism: Pedetes capensis; assembly: GCA_007922755.1. Taxonomy (NCBI): domain Eukaryota; kingdom Metazoa; phylum Chordata; class Mammalia; order Rodentia; family Pedetidae; genus Pedetes; species Pedetes capensis. The sequence continues at coordinate 6,315 of VMDO01042602.1, read as the reverse complement.
ATAACAAGGAGTCAGCGAAATGGGGAAAAAAACTAACAAACACAAACCCTTAGCAGAAATCTTTGTACCCATGGCTAAAAAGTCAAATGTAAAAACCAGTGTGTAGCCTGGATCTGAGTGGTCACAGTCCTTTGAAATTGCGAGTAAATGCAGCCTGTAGAATGACAAACATAACTCCATGTATCTTCTCAGGATTGAAGCCATTTTACTCTGACCTCAGCCTTCTCTCCTGAGCACTAATTTCACTAAAACTGCTTCCAGTGTTACCTTAAGATTAAATAAGTGATAGCCACACCAAGTAACAGCTAATTGTCATTATTAAGCACTTGTGGCAGGAACAGAAGCTGAGAGAAGTACTCTGGGGTCACTGGTACATTTTAATTTTTATTGCAACCAAGTTCAAGCGGAGAGCATTGAGATACTGCGAGAGCACTCAAAATTCTGCCAGGCTCTAAGAATAATAACAAAAATAATCATACAGCTGCCTGCAGGGCTGTAATAAAAGCCCTTTTCTCATTTCAGCAGGATTTCACTTCCAGGGTAACCATCCGTCATTCTGCAACAGTGAATGTCCGCCACCACCACGTGCATGCGCTGGCACTGCAGCAGGAGGCAGGTTGGAGGCCTTCCATCGGTCAGGCCCTGCCTGCTGGGGAAGGCGCCGGGTGTTCAGTGCTTCACCGGAATCCTGGTCCGGTGACTTCGGTGGAAATCGACAGCCTGCAGCCAAGTCCCCTGTAGGGGAAGTACTCTCCTGGCAGCCAGCCGTGCAAAGACATGCCCAGACTGGCTGCCAGAGGTGCCTGCCCTGAAGTTGCTCCTGAAAGTAGGGCACAGAGGGCTCTGCAGTTAGTGGAGGGAGTTCCACCCAGGGGCAGGTGCTTCAGGACCCCAAAGGGCCTCCAGACCCTGGGCAGCAGGATGGGTTTTTGATCATCTCCCCAAGACATTTGCATACTGCTAGGCCACACTGGGAAAGTGTCCTCGAGCAGCCTCTGCAGGTGTAGGGACAACCGAGGTGGCCAACTCTTAGATCTGTATACACTCTGCAGGGCTGTAGGGAAGCCACAGGAGTCAACAAAAAGTTCTTTGGAGAAGGTCAAGTTTTCAGGATTTATGGATACTGCCACACTCAGACTTCTCTAGAAAAGTCATTGTAATTTAATCACATATTAATGTAGTTTAGACAAGCCTTGCTTTGCATCTTAAATTTCTTTACATCAAGATAGCAGCAATAGTCTAATGATAGTTCATAAATAAGACACAGAATCCTTTCCCAATCTTAATCCCCCAGCAACCAAACTCAACACTACATGAACATTCTACTTATCAATACACAGAGGCCAGGCACACCTGCATCTCCCATTTGTGATGTCAACCGCAAAGAGTCCTTGGGAACCAATTCTTTTGGGTCACTTTATTTACCTTTCACTGACCCCCAGCCCTCCACTCCCTTACATCCTCATTCTTTCCTAATACTCCCTCCATAAAACACACACACACACAATAGAGCTATCCATACTATAACTCCTTTCAAATTTCATTGTAGTCATCAAGACATGGAAATTATATTAAACCAGTGCAGGTAAACCCACTCTTAAACCCAAACCAAACCAAACCAAATCAAACAAGCCCTAATTTATAGCATCTGCCAATGTCTGTGGTGTAAATATTTCCAACTATGGTTGACTTCAGGCCACCAACAGTTTAACCATCGCCTGGCAAATTTAATTAATGCATAACTGTCCGCTGGTTCTAGCCAGCTCCCTACTAATGGAAGCACATATTCCGAGTTCCCTATAAGCTTCAGTTATCCCACAAATTGTAATAGGCAAAGGGTTGAAAATTCTGAGCAGATCTCTGGTAATCTGTGGTATGTAGTTCCTGTCAAGACCTTGAAGAAAAATGGGCTTCTCTGGTGGAGCATTGTACTGGGTCTCAACCCCACATGGCGGGTCATGGAAGGCCTACGGAGGGCAGCTTCCTAGGGCTGCCCCTGCCCCTCAGCGAGTGTCTGCATTTTATTCCACTGCTTCTATGGAAACTTTAGAGGCTCTACACTGTTTCTCTGTTTAAACCTTTCGACTTTTGCATAAAAGGAAAGGAAGCCTTTTTTTTTTCTGGGTTATATTTACACTTCCCAAATCAGAAAATGTCCTCACCAGATAGAAGGACAGGTGGCAACTGGCAACCACAGCTCTAAACCTGTTTTTTCTTTTTCTTTTTTTTTTTTTTTTTCCATTTCTTTCTGAAACCCCACATAGCAGGCAAGTTAACAAAATGGCAGTTGGCTGTTTTATAAAGAGAGCTAACAATTCTTTCAACACAGAGACAGCAAAACAGAAAATAAAATTGAGACTAGAAGCCAGAAACAGAAAATGATATTGATCTAGCTCCTCTTGAGTACTTTAAATCTTGGGATCTTCATTATTGCCTTAGTAAATAAGGTACAATGTGATCCTGAAGGTATGTGTCAGGATAAGATGAGGATCAGATTAATACTGGTTTTGGTTTATAAAAATAAACCACTTTCCATAGCTAATCTGTAGCTTTGGAGATAGGAAGTGAAAATCGGAAGCATGGTTGGAAATATGAGGATTGGAGTTTTTCAACATTTTTCTGGTCCAACTTTTTGACAGGTTTTCCTTTTAAACTCAGATGTCAGGTTCTGGAGCATTACTGACCACAATGTAAAGCCTTCATCAGCCAGATTGCCCCTCTGAATTTGCAAAGCTCCTATGCATGGGAGGTCCTGAGGGCCGTGGGGATGAACACGTACAGGCTAAATGGTGGCATCTAAGATGGCTTCTCACCTGGGAGATCTGTGGGGACATCTGGGGTGTCACAGTGACCTGGGTGTGGTGAAGCCATTGGTGATGTGGGTCGATAAGCATCCTGCAATGGGAGGGAGGGTCTCACACAAAGGAGGACCCCTCTGCCCCCAGTACTAGTCATGCCCGTTGCAAAAGTGTGACCTGGAATAATCAAGATGGTAGGCATCTGACCCTGCCTGGAGACTCCCTGCTTTCAGGTGCTGGCTCTCGCTCCTGCCCTCTGCTCGACTGCCCTTCTTTCTTTGAGAATCCGACACTATCATTCCATCTGCTCATCCAACACACATCTACCCCTCCCTACTCTAGGGGCTGCTACGTGCTGGGGACATGACAGCAGCAAATCAGAGCTGAGTCCTTCACCAGAAGGTGGGTGGGGTGCTGCTGGAAAGAATGCTAAGGGGCTGAGGCTGGAAGTGAGGCGCCACTCAGATCATGGGGTCCAGAAAGCCCTTTCTGGGGTGGCGCCTTCTGAACAGGCAGAGGGAAGGAAGAGGACGCCATGAGTACCTGGGGACCACTCCAGGCTCAGAGGCCACCACACCCAGCTTTAGGTACTATCCCTGACTGTCCTGGGGCTCCCCTTGGGTTCTTAGCTTTTAATCCCCCTTTCCCCACTAGTTCCTTCCTGTCGGGTTTCAAACATTTAAATATGGCAGGGGCACATACCCATAATCCCGGTGACCTGGGAGGTGGAGGTAGGAGCATCGCAAATAACTTGGCAAGACCCTGTCTCAAGATAAAAGAGTAAAATCTGGGCTAGGGGTGCATCATGGTGGCAGAGTGCTTGCAAAGCCTGTGTGAGGTCTTGGGTTCAACTCCTCATTACCACAAAAAAATACAATAAAATAAAAAACAAAATTTTCAAAAAATACACTAATATTCTCCTCTGAAAAACTCTGGCCTATAGATCTTCTGCCTCACCCTGCAGTTCCCTTGGCTCCCTTCCTTCCCCTCCTCCCCTGGCACTAACCTCCCCATGAGCCTCCACCATTGTCCTCCTGCCCTTGGCCCTCACCTGCCCACTCTCTCGGGAGGATGGCTTTGCCTTCACCCCTGCTGCACTCCTGTTGGGAAGCGCACCCCAAGGCTTTACTGCAGGGTACCTCCCACCTCACCTTGATTCTTCTCACCTCTGCCAATGTCTCTTTCCTGTGGCTTCCACGCCATATTTCTTTCTAGAAATTTCATCTGAACCAAACAATTCACTTTCTGTCTCCTGCTCTGCTCTCTCTTCTAGACCATTCAAGGCTCCTCCTTGCCAAGCATTTAGGGGTCCTGATGTTTCCCTCCACTGTCCCTCCCTGGCTGACATCACCCCACAGCTGGAATGACATCTGCCCCTTATGACCCCACATGCCACACAGCCCCTTGGCTGGGAACTGCCACCAGATCTCGCCTTATTCCCAACCCTGTGGACATCCCCCATTTTGCTCCATAGGATCACTGTTGTCACACTTACCATAGGGAAATCACCGTCAAGTCACCATGGACCCATGTTAAGTAAGTGGGCAAATACCATGTCCACCTGCTTCCTTCTCTCCCACCACTGCCTCCTGGTGGGAGTTCAAATCACTTCTTGAGATCAAAGGCCTCACTGGTCCCACACTGTTGCTGGTCTCCAGAGTAGTCTAACCCGCAGATCTGCAGGAGTTACCCCTAGATTAACACCCTGGAGGGTCCCCTCCCAACACCTTCCTTATCGTCCAGTGCAGCCGCCTCTGCTCCTTAGCCCACTCTGCTTCCTTCCTCTCTTCCTCAGTCTCCTGAAAGTCAATACATGGTCTACTTTCATGCTCTGCTTAAACCTCAGTTGTGATCCTTCATTCACCACTCCCAACCTCGGCCCAGTTGGGCACAACTCTTCTCTGTCTCCTTTTTTTTTTTTTTCAGTACCAGGCCTTATGCATACTTTGCAAGTGTTCTACCACTGCGCTGTACTCTAAAGCGTTTTTTACTTTTTCTTTTGAGACAAGGTCTCCCTAAGTTTGGTTGTTGTTAGGTGTGGTTGAGTCAGGTCTGACTCAAAGCAACCCTCATAGGGTTTTCAGTGGCTAATTGTTTCAGGATTGCTTCAGGAGTGGATTGCCATGTCTGTCTCCTAAGTTAGGCTTAAAAGGATGAACTGAATTCTGGTTGTTTTATTTGTGGTGCCAGAGTTCGAATCCTTACAGATGGTAGGTGAGCCCTTTACCTCTGAGCTACACCACCAGCCCCTTGCATTCTTGAAGACAAAACTTTAAAGTGTCAGCTTGGCTTTGGCCATTGGTCTCCTGTCTTTAGCTGTGAAAGGCTAAAAGGAAAAGGCAGTGGCTGCATCTGCCAGGCACAGTAAAGGGTTCAGAAAACTCTACTGTGATGGAGAGGATACACTGGAGGGTCTGAGAAACTAAAATTGGAACAAAGGCTGGGTGTGTGGCTCATGCCTGTAATCCCAGCAACTTGGGAGATGGAGGTAGGAGGATCACAGGTTTGAGACCAGAGGTAGTCTGCATAATTTAGCAAGCCTGTGTCTTAAGTTAAAAAAATTAAAAAGGGAATGGGGTACAGTTCAATGGCAGGGCACTCACAAAGTATACATGATGCCCTGGGTTCAGCCCCCTAGTACTGCAAAAATAATAATAAATAAATAAAAATAAATCAAAAATAAAATAAAATTGGAACAAAGCCAGAAGCCAACCTACACAGCGTCTCCATAACTCTTAAGCTCAATTGGGCAGGGGAGGCAAGGGGGTGGCAGCCTAAGGCAGTGCCTTGCTGTGTGGTGGCTCTGCTTGGGGATAGGCACTGGAGAACTTTTGGGCCTTTGCAGTCACCAACCTCTGAGCACAAGGAAGCAGGGACACAGTGCCCACATGCAGGACAGGGTAGGCAGAAGCGCCAGCCATGGTTACTGCATGCATCCCATCGGCACCCTTGTCTCCCTCCTGCTCCACCAGGCCGGGCAGGCCAGCTGGTTCCCTCCTGCCCCGGCACTTCTGGGTGCTGGCCCTGTCCCGTCATGGACCCACCTTGAGGTGCCCTCCATGTGTTAGCACTGAGCAGCGGCAGGTTTCACCTGAGGCTGTCTGAGGACGTCAGCCCAAGCCCCCTGCTAAAAGAGGTCTCAGGGTCCCAGACAACTGGGAGCATCTGACATCCAGGGTACAACAATGAAGGTAGTAACCAGGTCAGCAGTGGTGGCCAAGATGCCCCATGCACACATTACCCGGATCCCAGCCATGGGTGAAGCGACTCCTCGGCTGCCCAGGGGCTGAGGTGGCACAGAACCCATGCCAGGGCACAGCAGAGCCAGGGCCCCTGACTGCCGGCAGAGCTCCCAGGTAGAGGGCCGGCTTCTCCCGGAGGCCAGTTGTGGTCACGCGCCAGATACCCACCCCATGCACCACATGCAGCCACACCACATAAACACACCCCTAAAACACACGCGTACACACCACACCCCACGTGCTTACACACCACACGTGTGCACCTCACACAGGCA
>VMDO01042601.1:0-10463 GCA_007922755.1 Pedetes capensis | reverse complement strand
CCCAAGATGGCTGAACCCTTGGAGACCAGGGGCCAAAATCAATCCTTCCTCCCTACACCGCCCTCTCCCGTGTTTTGTCAGTGATAAGGAAAGTAACCAACGTGGCAAATTCCTAGAGAGAGGTTAGGGTCCCTGTGAGGTCGCAGGGTGGGGACTTTTTCTGTTCTGCTCCTGGTGGCATCTTCAGGGCTTGGAACAGTGTCTCACCCATCGGAGGCACTGAGCAGATGCCTTGCCTGGTGGGTGAATTAACGAACGGATGGGGAAACGAGGTTAAAGGGCAGGTGACAACTCCGGGATGTGAAGGTAGCCAGAAGCACCCCCGCTGCTCACAGGGAAGGTCGACAGCACCGAGGAGCTCGCTAGTTAACAAGGGACGGACGGAAGGACGAGAGGATGGAGCCAGCAGTGCCTGGCAATGCCAGTGCCAGGGCCTCTTCTGGGCAGCCTGGGCACAGGCAGGAACCACGGAGGGTGGAGTGGGGGCCCTGGGCACACCCTTGTGCACACAGAGCCAGCGTCTGCACAAGGCCCAGGCACCGCAGTCCCTGGACCCTGCATTCAGACCTGTGTCCTCTGTCTGGTCACAGGGACACACAGAACAGGGTGGGCATATAAAACACACTCCTGTCCCCATAACCCCGACCTAGCATTTAACTGCGAACGCTGGGAGTGTAGAGGAGACAGCCAAGGGCCCCGCTCACTCTGACCTCTGGGAGACCTTAGCTGCAGGTCAGAGATGGCAGTCTTTGGGGGAGCCAGAGGCTTGGCAAGGCCCCAAAGAAAGGCCCAGCTCTTCACAACCCTGTCCCATCGCAACATAAACCCCGTCACGGACCCACGAGGACAGACCTGACGACTTCCACCCAGACCAGTGCTGTCCACCCCAAAGAGCAACTCCCTCAGCAGTGTCAAGAGCGGATGCTGACAGGTGGCCACTAAACAATGGAGAAGAACCACGTGGAGTCACGCCCGAGAGAGGGGTAGGCGGGACAGCTGCCCTCGGCCTGCCCCTCCATGACCCACGTCAGGACCTGCACTTGTAAGCCGAGAGTGGACGCTACCGGGCCCCCCTCCAGATGTGACACCAGGAGCGGCAGCCCCTCACCTCCCAGACACACCCACCAGGGGGGCTGCTCAGGCGCAGCCCCTCACTGGCCAACCACAAGCCAGCTCTGCGGCCCCACCTGGCTCTTCCCCTTCACCATCAGGCCCTTTGCTCACGCTAAGTGTCCATGCACAGGGGAGGGCAGAGGCAGGAGGGAAGGCACAGGGTGTGGTCTCTGCAGGGCCCGCCTGACACAGCCAACCCAGGAGAGAAGGCAAGCTGGGGCTGCTTTCTCCGGATGCTAACACGCCTGGGTAACTCCACGTGCTCACCACACCCTGCTGGAGAGAGAGGACAGAAGGAAGAGCCGGGAAAAGGGGCTGGGATGCAGGAAGGGACCCCAGGACATTGGCACTGCTCATGACCAAAGGAGCAGCAAAGCACAGCGTCCTCACCTGACAGTGAGAGCTGGGCTGACGGAGACGGGCACTGCAGACACGGGAGACCAGCAGGTGAAGGGCACAGCTGGCAGTGCAGGAGTCTCTACACCACTCCAGGTCAAGCCGGCCCCCACGGCCTGCGGCCTCCTTCCCGCCCGGCTCTGCCACGCTCACAGTCAGCTCCAGAAGAGCTGTGAGGCGAACTTTCCGCTCATTGCCAACACACGTAAAAAGAGGCAGACTTACTTCATTTACCCACCCAGCGCTTGGCAAGCCTCCACCGGGAGGTGCCGGTTCTGTCTGCCTTACAAGCAACTCAGGCCACTTCCTGGATATCACCCCAAAAGGTCTATACTGTTATTAACCTCACTTAGCCAGGGAGGAAAATGAGGCCCAGAGAGGTCAAGGCACGTTCCCCAACTCACACAATAGCAGGGGTAGAACCCCAGACAGCCCAGCTCCAAGGGAGACCCCCGACTCCACAGAGTGCCATCCTACGGGGAGAGCCCTTCGTCACGACCCCACAGCCCTAACACACGTGGCTCAGACCACAGGAGCCCCTGGGGATGAGGCAGAAGGCCAGGTGCCCGGCTCACCGTGTCTCACTAAGCCGCCCACTGGGACCGGGCCCCACGTTTAGCCGGAACGTAACACAGGACCACGCAGGCACTCAGTGAATGCTAAGGGCTGAGTGACGTGTCCCTCTGCATCATCGGGGCCACCTCTTCCCTTCCAAGTCCGGACAGCTGGGCACTCACAGCCCTGTCCGTGGGAGATTTGCCACCTGTCTAAACCGCTGCAGCTCACAGACTTCAGCCTGACTGCAACACGCTCGGACACCACTCTGCGCGTTTGAATCGCGTCAACCGCTTCCTCCCCAAGAGCTGTGTCATCCCCCACCCCATGGCCACGTCACTCCTTCCCAAGCCTTAGACTGTAAGCTGCAGGATGGCGCTCTCTCGAGGACCAAGGTGGAGATGAGACACGTGTCCAGGGTGAGGACAGCTCTGGGATGGGGGCTTCTGCTTGGGACAGAGCCGGTCCCAGGAGCCAGTGCTGGCCAGCAGAAGGACAACCCTCTGGGACCTGAATCCGACATAATAATTAAGAATCCCTAGTTTTGAGGAACCACAGACCCAAAGGGGACCACTGAGCCCCTGCTACAAGTACATCACGGCTTAAAGGAACTTGGGAACCGAAACCCAGAGCGAGCATTTGCTCCCAATAAACTTTTCAACTTGGACTGCCCTTGAGGAAGGCAGGCTGACCGTCAGAGAAGCCGCCTCCAGGCACCCCCTTCAACCCTGTGGTTCCTAACTGGAGGGTCTGGTGCACAGGGAGCATACGGACCTTAAAACTGAGAGTCAACAGCACGCCAGAAACACCACCAGGGATTGAGCCACGTAATGCCACGTTCCGTAATGGACCTTTATAGATGGTGAACAGGCATAAGGCTTAAGCGGCTCCTCATCCTCCACCCAGTGGCCCGGCCTAAGTCTGAACTCAGGTTCATCCCTTACCTCCTGACACTGCCCTCCCGCGTATGCACACCACCTCCACGTGGCACCCTGACCGCTCCCAGCATGGGAGAAACTACCTGAGCCCAGAGGGTGAGGGGCTGGGTGGCTGACGGAGGGGAAGACAGGCAGTAAGGGCTCCGTGGACAGGAAGCCCACCCGGCCACATACAGCACCGGACAGGGGGTCCCCCAGGCAGCTACAATTCCACTGCCTTGGGCCCAGGAAAGGGTAAGCCAGAGGCACCTACGCTGGGCACAAGGGGCCCTGTGTCCTAGCACTCACCCTCTGACCGGGCACAGGACACAGGCTAGACTGCACCGTGAGTGGCGTCACTGCTACTGGATCCTTCCAGACTCCATTCCTGTGAGAGGCGATCCCACCCCAGGCGGGTCAACCGCAAAGCACATACACAGCCATGCTTGGTCTTCACGCATAAGGGCCAAAGTCTGGAGTACTCTCGGGAAGGCCACTGGAGACACAGAAAGCAAAGCACACACACAGCCATGCTTGGTCTTCACGCTTGTTCTTGTTGGGTGCCGTCAAGTTGGTGTCCGACTCATAGCAACCCTCATAAGCTTTTCAATGGCTGACTGTTTCGGGATTGCCTTGGGAGTGGACTGCCAGGTCCTTCTCCCATTTTTGCGGTGCTGGGAATTGAACTCAGGACCTTAGAGACTGCAGCACAGCGCTCTACCAACTGAGCTAAATCCCAGCCCTGTTCTTCACACACAAAGGCAAAAGTCTAGAGTAATCAGGAAAGCTACTGGAGACACAGAGTGCCACGGGCCACACATCACAAGCAGGAGATGCCTTCCCACGCCCCCCCACCAGCACCTCCTCCCTATAGCAAGCTCTCTCCCAGACAGAACCCTGCACAGACACAAGGGACCCGGACCCACTTCTCCACCAGAAGCCTCCAGCACGAGCAGACACAGGAAGAGCCTGCTGGGCTCCTCCTCCAGCCTCAGCCCCTGCAGCCTCCACAGGGAGACATTCTGTGTCGAGGGACTCCGACAGCCAGGCGGCCACGGAGACGGGAGGTGTTTGCTCCACTCTGCCCCTAGTGCCAGCAGACTCACCTGCCAGACAGAAGCCGACAGGCACAGACAATGCATAGAGATCCTCACCATGGCCAGCAGAGGTGCCGGCAGCACGTGGCCTCAGTCCCGCTGCCTCTTCCCCTCCCCACGCTGCCCACCATACCAACTGTAGCTCTGCCCAGGCACTGACCCATGGGCCCTCATTGGAATAAAGGCTGTGTGAGCATGGAAGGCTTCATCCAGGGTTGCGGGGGGAACAGAGAGCTGCGGGTAAGGAGAAGGGCAGTCAGTGTGTAGGGCTGCGATGACGGAGCTGGGTTCTTGCTCAGGTGCCCACAGATATATCCCTCTGGAGTTGCCCAAGCCAGTCCCTATAGGAGCTGCCTGTTAACCCTCCCCAGAAACACACACACACAAACACACACACTCAATCTCCAGGGATGAGAGACAGGGCTTGCACACCGCGGCAGAAAAGCGCCAGCCCCTGACCAGAGATGGCAGACAGGCTCTGGCCCTGGGGTCAGCTGCTAAGTGAGTAGCTCCCTGCACACGCTGTGTAGGACTCAGAGGTCCCGTCTGAGCGTGCTACCTAATGCCTGTCCCAGGAGATGGAGACCAGGACTCACTCCAGAGGCCACATATCTGCCGTGCTCAGCTGGAGAGCGCAACTCCTCAAATGTCCGAGAAAGCCTTAAAGACCAGCCCTCGTGACAACAGTGTTACTCAGAGCTGCAGAAACTTGTTCTCCTCCGTAGGTGAAGTGTGCACGGGTCCAGAGTCTCTCAGGGAAGGACAACTGTGCAGAAGTTTCACAAGTTCTACAGCTACACTAAAGACATAACCAGAGAGGCGCATGCGTGTCAGAACAGTGCAAATAAATGAAGCGTCTCCAAACAGGGACCTACTGGAATAAAACCTGGAACACACAGGTACAGACCACTCTGTGTTAAAAAGAATGACTGAGATACCCAGGCTAACCAAACACCATACCTTCGCTAAAGTTTGACCTCAGGGTCATTTTGATCCTTAGAAAAAAAACACAGAGCTATATTCTAAGACATACAGGCGTAGATCAAAGGGCTGCAGATGCAGGCAGTAATCACTGAGAACTCCCAGACCCCCTGATAAGACAGATAACATGCCTGATCAACCTTCAGCCTCCAGCACATCTTAGAACAAAGGACTGACCACCTGCACCACCCCCCTTTACCCCTACCTGTAACCCTCAATAAAAACCCTTACCCAACAGTGAGTCGGGGTCCAACACTAAACCGCTGCGTCAGTGAAGTGTGGCACCCTCGAGCTTTAATAAGGGCTCTTTGTTCTTGCATGCGACTTTGGGCTCCCTGGTGATCTCTGGGGAACTCGAACTCTGGGTGTAACATGAACTCGAGGAACATTTAAGAATTTAAAAAAAAATTTTTGAGAACACCTTTGAAAAGATTACAAAGTAATACAAATAGGATGACCCAAACTTACTTAAAGTTTTAAAACGTGTGCCTGGGAAATCAGAAGGACCAGAAGGACATGAAGCCAGAGGGTTGGCCACACCCTCTGCAGCCTGGCAGGTCCGCAGTGGATCGCCAACTCACTCTTTACACTTTTTTTAATATGATTTCTGGAGCTGACATAATTAAATGCACAGCTTTTATGAACAGAAAAAGCAATGGTTTGTGTGTGTGTGTGCGTGCGCGCGCGTTTCCGAGGATGAAACCCTGGGCCTCACCCGCGTGATCTACCACCACAGTGGAATTTTAAAGAAAGGAGTTAGAGCAACCCTGATGTTCTAACCGTCCCTGCAGATAAAGGGCTGGTTTCCTTTGCAATACCAGGGCAGGATTTCCACCCTTCCTGGCGCTGGTGTTCCGGGCACCGCAACCGAGCTGCCTCTGCGTCCACCTTCATTCCCTAAGCAGGCGGCCCGAGGAAGCAAGGGGTGCAGCCAGGCTTGGGCCGGTTCAGAGCCTGCAGCCTCCAGAGGGGAAACCTCTTCACAGATTCCCAAAGGCTTCCAGACCTTTCTTTCTGGGATTTCCCCCTCCCCAGCCCAAGTTTCCAAAATGGAATAAGAGAGCAGATAAGAAAAGCAAAACCACCCAAACCTAAAAGCAACAGAGGCCTCAGGGGATGCATTTTTAATGAGGCTGGAAAAAACAAAAGAATCCCAAAAATGTTACTGCGGCAGTCAAATGCTTGTTTGTGCTTTCCACGGGCTATAAATAGCCCTCTTCATAACCAAGGGTATTGTCTGTTGAGCTTGGGGAAGGAAGACAGCTGTTCACAGATGCTGGCCAGATGCAAGCAGGGGCCGGAGGGGAGGGGGCTGCACATCAAGGAGCGGAGGGTGGGGGGCAGCCAAATACCAGCAATGCAGGACAGAGCCCACATGCTCAGCCTTCAGCTGGACGTGAGCCAGCCCCACATCGAGAAGGCTGGCTCAGCATCCCAGTGGACACTTCAGACTCACCAAGGAAAATCGTAACAGGCCAGGCTGAAATGGCCTTTCCAGAGGCCGTCACCTGAGCTTCCTGCCCCACCCCGCTCTTCTTCTTCTCCTTATTTAATGTATGGAAGAACTTCTCAATGAAGAATCGAAGTACCCCAGGACATCAGCAGAGCTTCCTCTCTCTTCGCCCGGCCAGGTCAGCAGCTTCCACACACCTGTTCTTTCCAAGTCCTCCTCCCACGACCTGGCACCAACAGCTCAGGGTGGCTCTGCCACTTGTCAGCTGTGTGGCCTCGGTCCACCCACCCGGCAGAGCTGCCGTAAAGGTGGAGTGAGGACCCGTCAGGACACGTCTGTAAAAACCATTTGCTCCTCCCATTGTGATGATTTTCATTTTCTCCCAGAGCCTCTTGGTTTGATGCAGAGTCAGCAGAGAGCAGATCGTGGGCAGAGCACCACGTGTCCACGCTGGGACACGCTGAGTCCCTCTTTTCTGTGAAGACACGTTTCCAAAAGACAGCTTTGGAGAGGAGACACCTCGCTAAGGAGGGCATTCTAGGCCAGCGGGAGGCTGGTCCTCCAATCCAGAGTCTGATGGACCCCCAAGGGCCCCAGCATGCAGGACCAGCCTTCCATGCTCTACCTGTGCCACAGGACTTCTGCATGCTGAGGTCTAGAATGACCACAGAAAAGATCCTCAGCCCCACCAGCAGCCTCATGGACCTGTGGACGAGCTGAGGGCCTGGCCCCCAGGATCCTGTCTGACGGATCCAGCCTGTGGAAGAGCTGCCCAGGCTGTCACAGCTACCACACAGGGTCTGTCAGAACCCTCACTGCAACCCAAGAATCCGTGGACACACACTGTGCAGAGCCAGATTGGGCCCGTGGCCCACAGTGGGCAAATGGGCTCAGGTCCAGCATCATCACCGGGCCAATGACTCAGTTCCTCCTCTACAAGATGGAACCCTTGGGCTGAGAATGTGTAAGGCCGCTTCTGATCTGTGAACAAGTAGCTGTCTTCTCCCATCACGCACCAGCTCTCCACTCCCTGCTGCTTCTCCCACCGGGCAAGGGACAGAGCCCCTCACTCCGAGGATGCAGAGCAAGGGATGGGCTGGTCTCTGAGAAGGGGGGGTCCAGTACCAGCACAGACCCAGTGTCAACGCAGGGCGGCTATGGTTACAGCCAGCAAGCCACAGGGGCCATGGCAGAAGGACATTTGTCTGAGGCAGAGCTGCCCGTCTGTGGGGCGGGCCAAGGCCCCTGCTGACCCCAGGTTCATGCCTGAGGCCCCTCTTGACCCTAGGCTCACATAGCCCCAATGCCCCTCCTGACCCCAGGTTCATGCCTGAGGCTCTCCTGACCCCAGGTTCATGCCTGAGGCCTCTCCTGACCCCAGGTTCATGCCTGAGGCCTCTCCTGACCCCAGGTTCATGCCTGAGGCTTCTCCTGACCCCAGGTTCATGCCTGAGGCTTCTCCTGGCCCCAGGTTCATGCCTGAGGCCTCTCCTGGCTCCAGGTTCATGCCTAAGGCCCCTCCTGACCCCAGGTGTGTGCAGCCCTGAGGCCCCTCCTGGCCCCAGGTTCATGCCTAAGGCCCCTCCTGACCCCAGGGTCATGCCTGAGGCCCCTCCTGACCCCAGGTTCATGCCTAAGGCCCCTCCTGACCCCAGTTTCATGCCTGAGGCCCCTCCTGGCCCCAGGTTCATGCCTGAGGCCTCTCCTGGCTCCAGGTTCATGCCTGAGGCCCCTCCTGACTCCAGGTTCATGCCTGAGGCCCCTCCTGACCCCAGGTTCATGCCTAAGGCCCCTCCTGACCCCAAGTTCATGCCTGAGGCCCGTCCTGACCCCAGTTTCATGCCTGAGGCCCCTCCTGACCCCAGGTGTGCGAAGCTCCCAGAATGCCAAGACCCCAAATGCACAGGTACAAGGTGCTGAGATTCGATTCCCTTGAAGCCAGGTCCCTGAGATAAGGGGCTGGTGGTTCACCCCCAACAGCAGACGCCTCCATCTGGGTCCGACACTGCGCCGTGGGCTTGAAGAACCACAGAGCACAGAGCAGAAACAGCAATCGGGCAGGACGCCGGATCCCACCGTGCAGGCAGCGAGCACTTCACAGAGGCAGAAGCTGCAACAGGGACGCCGCCAACAGCACGCGGAGACTCCCTGACGCCCAGAGCAGGGGGCCTCGTGGAGACACCCTGCCTGCCGCACAGCGCTCAGCCGCAGAGCCTGGTCCTGCACCAGGCTGAGCAACTGTGGCTCAAGTCCTGCCGAGTCCCAGGGCTGCTCTGCACAGAGCGCGCCCAGGTTCTGCAGTCAGGCAGGTCTGGCTCCCCAACAGCAGCCCCGGGCGAGGCACGTGACCCACAAGGCCTTGGTTTCCCCATCTGTACATCAAAGGCTTCTCACCCGCAAGAGCAACTGCAGCAATGGGACAAAATACCATGCGTGAAGACTGCAGCGTCTGGTTCACACTGAACTTGCAAGAGCCACCAGCTACTGTTGTTAATGCCATCTGCCAAAATGCCAGCACTTTGGGCACACCTGCCAATGCAGGCACAGCAATAGGCTTGAGGGTCTTTCTTAGGGGACAGTGAGGCTAACTAAGGACGCCCCTCTGGCCAGGGCATCTGAGGACAGATGGCCCAGTACCGATAAAGCATGTACTTGCCCTCAGACTTCCTCTGGTCGCCCCTCCAAGTCCAAACTCAGGGCTCAGCAGACACCAGGCAGGCTTTCAATTCTGAAATCAAGAGTGGCAGAGGTACATGGGGGATGCTTTTCATGGGCCTCCGGCCCCCAATTGTGAGCCTGTGCCCCACCTTCCACCGCCTCTCCATCGGAGACAGGACCTCGCACAGCCATGGAGAGCCACAGCACAGCCCCTGCGGCTTGAGACGCCACCTGTTGGCTCCCCCAAAGCAGCCTGTGACTGTCCAGTTGACGCTGGGCAGAGGAGATAAGATGGCCCCGCCACGGCCTAGGCCTCCCCTCTGAATCCAAGCCTGAGCCACACTCCACGACCGAGTGTGCCAGGGACACGGGGCGCTGCCTGGAGCGGGGCTGACGCTGGTGCATGTGGCCATCCCTACCAAGGTGCTGCTGCTCTCCCACACTGACCAACCCATCCACCTGGCCTCGTCTGCTCCACGTGGCCCCCCAAGGGTAAGAGCTCCTACTCTGCCAGCTCAGCAGGCAGCGCCACCTTCCCAAACAGGACCGAGCCCACGACAGAGGCCACGATGAGGCCCCGCTCCTGGGCATCACCCACGCATCTTGCAAACAGCCCTGTGAGCGGGGGCATCGCTCTCCCCAGTCAACCCAAAGGAGCAGCTGCCACCCAAGGTTCCAAGGTGACACGTGAACAAGGTGGCAAAGCCATGTGCGCAGGGCTATGGCCACCCTGAGGGGCCCTTTCCTGGTCCCCAAAGCCACCCCAAGGACCAGAGGCCTCCAGAATCTCATCACCAACCACGTGGCTGGCCCCTCCCTGAGCCTCTGACCCTGAGTCTCCTCACCTCCACCTCTCTCTTCCCTCCACGGTGCCACTGTCCACATCCCGGCTGCCCTCCCAGGACACCTGCTTCCCACAGCCCCTCAGCACCTCCTCAGGACACGAACCTCACTGGACAGTCCACCCCCCCAACCCCGTTCCACCTGATTATCCGGGTTGGTTTTAAAACCAGGATCCTCCTCGCGCCATGGCCCTGACTTGACACGCCCTGCTGGTGCCCCTGCCCACCTCGTAAACGTGAGACCTCCCTCCCGAGACCCGGCAGGACCCCTCTGCCCACACAGCCCACCCCACCGCCCACACCTGTTCCACGTTTTCGGCCACACTGACCGAGTGTCACCAGCACACAAGGTGTGTCGGATCACCTTGCTCTCCCATGCTAACTCCTGTATTCCTCGCGGTCCTGCCCACTTCATGCCCATTTAGTCTGACCATCTACCTGCACCCCAGAG
>VMDO01042600.1:0-10442 GCA_007922755.1 Pedetes capensis | reverse complement strand
GAAACACTAAAAGAATTCCATGTATCTTGGCATGAATTATAATTGTGATAGTATTTTATTGGGATAGAATAAAGACTAACACACATTAAGAATATTTTCAAATAAGCATTTCAAATTAACTAGAAATTTTAATATACTAGAACACTATGTTAGCTAGGAGGAAAAGATTTTTATTGTGCAAAAAATAGTATGCATTATGAATTTCAGTACTTTGTAATAGTTTTTCTATTGATGCTCACATGAGTAGCCACACGATAGTACTTTTAACAGTTTGAGGGCATAAAAGGCAATTAGCTCTTGCCAGAATGAGATGAACCATATGTTTGAGTTAATTAGTTCTCTTTGTTCCTGAAATGTTTTTCCTAACTCCTTTGTCATAGTTTTGTCACATTCTACTCCTGCTCCCACTCCTTCACAGCCCTCAAATAGTTGAGGTAATATATTTTAATGAAATCCAGCTTAAATACAACATTTAAAAGATTGCTTCTGGGAAAAAAAAAACCTGGTTGTTTACAAAGTTGCTATCATGTTGTTTTTGGCTTAAGGTAAACTTTCAAGAATATTAACAGTGTTGCTATTTGTTTGAACAGTAATATATTTTCCAAATTAGCTTAGTTGGTACACATATGAATTTAAAAGTTTTTAAAGGTTAATAATTAAAGCATTTATTCAACCAAACCATTTTTTGATAAACAATATAAGAAGTAATCTAATTATGATCTTTTCACTATATCTACTATGTATTATAAAACAATGAAGACAGATTCATAAATCTAGATTCAAAGAGGTGAATAAATCTAAGGAAGGGCCCAGAGTTCCAGAATCATCTTGTTTCCTCTCTTCTATCATTTGAGGCTTTGGGGAAATTACTAAATAAGTAAAGTACAATTTCCTTATCTGTAGAATGAGAGGATAGTTCTCTCCTTATTGCATAGCTATGGTGAATAGATGAGATTATACTTTTAACTGCACCTAATAGGATTTCTGATGCAGTATGTTTTATAAATTTTGATGTCTTAGTCAGCTTTCCATTACCACAACCAATACCTGAGAGAATCAACTGATGAACAGAAAATGTTTCTTTTGGCTCACAATGCATTATTGGTTGGCTCCATTGCTTCCTTCCTGTGGTATTGCCTCATGGTAAGAGCATATGGTAGGACAAAGTTGCTCAACTCATGGATGGGACTCAAAAAGAGCAAAAGAGGAAGAGGCATTTTCCATTGTTCCCTTCAAAGGCATGCCTCCGATCACCAGAAGAGCTCCCACTTTTAAAGTTTCCTCCATTCTGTCTCCTGATATATCATGTTGTGAGGTTGTTTGCAATAGGCCCTGCTGCTTGCTGCCACATCTACACCACCACCATTATGGACTGATCCTCTAACTGTAAGCCTCCAACAATCATCTCTTCCCCCATGAGGATCCTGAGGACCAGAGAGGTACACAGACTAGTCCAGGATCACACTCACAGCATGCCCCAGAGAGAGGGTTGACTGCATTATGCTTCCTACATTCATTCTCATTGAAGAACTCCTTGATGTCAACTTTATTGTTCAAAATTAGTTTGGAGTTTTCAAATACGGGGTCTTGCTAAGTTGCATTAGCTTCCTTTGTTCTCAAACCTGTGATCATCCTGCATTTGTCACCCTAGTTGGAGAGATTACAACAGTGCACCATGGAATATGGGGGACTGAAAGCAGCTATGCTTTGATGGCGGAAGTAAAAAAGAGTTAAGAACAGTCTTCAAGGTCTCTACTCAAAATGGAGAAATACTAGAAAGCAGTTTTAACTAGTGGAAAATGGACTGTGCTACAATACCAGACCAAAACCAGAAATTTTACCAACTGAGAAATGAAACCAGTGAGATACCATTTCAGAGGCACCCACCCACACCAGGCAAACAATGTAGGGCAAAACTCTATCTGCTGGATGGAGTTGACTCATGGAGGCTGATGTGCACAAAATCCAAACTCCATAAACTATCAGGACCTAATTTGAGGACCAGATTGCTTCAGCTGCTATGGACAGTGGATCCTGTGTGAGCTCTCTGTGAGAGGTACTCTGGAGAACAAGACTAGAGTTCCTGTGGAGACTGCCCCAATGGGGCAATATGGCCACCCATGCAGGTAATTGGGACACTGCCTGAAAGGTAGAGCAGACCAGTGAAAATCTGCGGCTGACCTCAGAATAAGCACTGCAGCAACATACAGCCAAAGCCTATGGGACAGCAGTCACACTGAGAAAGCAGGGATAGTGAGACAAAGGAGTACCATCTTTTTTCCCTGCCTACCCTGCCCTCCCCAAAGCCTGGGACAGTTAAGGAGCTGTGTCCATAAGGTACACAGGACATTGTCCATTTAAGTAAATAATCTCTGAGCATAGCCACAGGCTACCCTGAGAAGAGGGAGGAGACTGTGGGTTCTGCAGCACCAAGAAGCTCTAGCAGATATATGAAGTGCTCCAGATCATGCCCATTTAATTAAACAATCCTGGAAGCAAGCTACAGGTATCCCTGAGAAATTTGGAGCTATGGAGCATATTCTGACAACTTGCAACCCCCAGGAGGCTCATCTTCTGCTAGGGCACTATGCAGCAGGTCCCAAAGGAGCCTGGGAAACTAACTGTGCCTGTTTAGCAAACTGTGCCTGTTTTGCTGTTTAGCAAAATCCAAACACTCACAACATTGGCTCTGGACAACACTAGCCCAGATTTACAGGCTGTAATTACCCCAGAGAGCACTAGTGTATGGGAACCCAGAGGGGATCCTGACAGTTCTGGGTCAGAAGGACCAGAACTAGATTGCCTCAAGAGTGGGTAGATGAATTTGGAGGGCACATGCCTTCTCTGAGAACTGACCTGTAATGAAGAAGGGAAGCCAGGGCTGGGACAGCTAGTCTGATTTAATTAGTATGAGTTCAGCTGTTGTCACATTAGTCTTTATTTTTTTATACTTATGCTGAATTGGTTAATTGCTTTAGCCTCTTTTTAGCTTTCCCTCACGTGACTTTACCTCTCCCTCTACTTCTGTAGACTTAAAAACCTTTCATCACCAGCCTCACTAACCATAATTTCCAACCATTAGTTGGTTCAGGTTACCCTCAGAGAAGCACTGACAACAGTGTTTTGTCTGTTGTCCAGAAATGTTACAAATACATGGAGATTAAATAAAACATTTCTGAATGATCAATGGCTCATTGAAGAAATCAGAAAGGAAATTTAAAAATTCCTACAATCAAATGAGAATGAAAATATGTCCTACCAAAATATATGGGACACATCAAAGGTAGTTCAAAGAGAGAAGTTCATAACCATGCATGCCTTCATCAATAAGTTAGGGAAGGGAAAATTAAACAATTTAATGACATACCCTAATGCACTAGAAACCCAACAGCAGGCCAAATCCAAAATGAGAGCATAGAAAGATATAATTAAGATCAAGGCAGAGATTAAAAGTACAATACAAAGAAACTAATGAAAGTAAGAATTGGTTCTTTGAAAAGATAAACAAAATTGAAAATCCCTTAGCCAGACTCATCAAAAGAAGGAGAAAAAAGACCCAAATTTTAAAAATCAGAGTTGAGAAGGGGGACATAATATATACCAAAGAAATCTAGAAGATCATCAGAGACCACTTTGAGAAATTGTACTCCTGAAAAAAGGAAAATATAGAAGAAATGGATAAATTCCATAACACATATGCCTTACTAAAACTAAACCCTGAGGACATAAGCAAATTAAATAGACTTATTACAACCACCAAGATAGAGGGAGTAATAAAAGCCTCCCAATGAAGAAAAGCCTGGGTCCTCATGAGTTCACAGCTGAATTCTATCAAACATCTAAAGAAGAATTAATAACCATTCACCTCAAATTATTTCATAAAATAGAAAAGGAAAGTATACTTCCAAATACATTCTACAAAGCCAGTATCACCCTGATACCAAAATCAGAAAAGAATACTACAAAGAAATGGAACTATAGACCAGTTTCCCTGAAGAACATTGCTACAAAAATCCTCCATAAAATCCTGGCAAACTGAATTCAACAACACATAAAAATTATGTACACCATGATGAGGTGTACCTCATTCCACAGATGAAAGGTTTGTTCAAAATAAGTAAATGAATTAATGTAATTCAACATATCAAGAGATTTGCAAACAGAAATCACATGATTATCTCAAGGGATGCTGAGAAATTTGACAAAGTGAAACATCCTTTATGATAAAATGTACTGAAGAAATTAGGTATAGTAGGAATTTATTTTAACATTAAAAAGGCAAATCATGACAAACCTATAGATGATACCATATTAAACGGAGACAAAATTGAAAGCATTCCCTATAAGATCAGATATAAGACAAGGAGGTCCACTCTCTCCTCTTATTCAATATTGTAATTTAGGTCATAATTAGAGCAGTCAGGCAAGAGAAAGAAATTACAGGAATATAGATAGGGAAAGAACAGGTCAAATTATTCTTATTCACAGATGATATGATCCTATACCAAAAGGTCCCTAAAATTCCAATAGAAAATTCTCAGAGCTAATTAGCTCCTTCAGTAACATATCAGGATACAAAATTTACACTAAAAAATCAAGAGTCTTCCTTTACACCAATAGTGAACAGGAAGAAAATCAAATCAAGATAACAATCTCATTCACAATAACCCACCAACAAATTAAATATTTAGGAAACAATCTAATCAAAGACCTTGAAGACCTCTACAATGCAAACTTGAAAACTTTAAAGAAAGAAATAACAGAATATACTAGAAGATGGAACAACCTTTCTTGCTCAAGGATCGGGAGAATTAATATTGTGAAAATGGCTACACTACCAAAAGGGATCTACATAATTAATGCAATCCACATCACAATTCCAAAGGCATACTTTTCAGAAATAGCAAAAAAACAATCCTAAAGTTCATACAGAAGCACAAAATACCACACATAGCCAAAAAAAAAAAAAAAAAAAAAAAAAAAAAAAAAAAAAAAAAAAAAAAAAAAAAAATCCTAAGTAGCAAAACCAATGCAGGAGGTATTATAGTACCTGGCTTCAAAGCATACTATAGAGCCATACTGGTAAAAACAGCTTAGTGCTGGCACAAAAATAGATAATGAGGATCAATGAAAAGAATTAAAGACCCAGAGATATATCCAGGCAACTACAGCCCCTGATCTCTGACAAAGGGACTAAGGATATTCACTGGAGAAAAGATAGCCTTTTCAACAAATGGTGCTTGGAAAATTGGATTTCCATTTGTAGAAGAGTGAAAATAGATCTGTATCTCTCAATCTGTACAAGAGTCAACTCCAAATTGATCATAGACCTCAACATAAAAGTGGAAATCTTAAAACTACTGGAAGATAAGAAAGGGAACACGTTCCAACATATAGGCATACATACTCAAGCATTTTCTCAATAAGACTCCAATTGCCTGGGAAACTACACCAAGAATTGACAAATGGGATTACATAAAACTAAAAAGCTTCTGTACAGGAAAGGAAACAAATAACATAGTAAAGGGAGAGCCCACAGAATGGGAAAAAATCCTGGCATCCTACACATCTGACAGAGGACTAATGCCTAGAACATACAAAGAACTTAAGAAATCAAACACCAAAATAACACCCAATAAATAAGTGGACAATGGAACTGATCAGACAGTTCATCAAAGAAGAAATATGAATGACAATAAATATATGAAAAAATACCCACTCTACCTATCTATTAGGGAAATCCAAATCAAAACAACACTGAGATTCCATATCACTCCAGTAAGAATGGCCAAGATTAACAAAACAAATAATAACAAATACTGGCAAAGATGGAGAGGAAAAGAAACACTTTTACACTACTGGTGGGACTGTAAATTAGTTCATCCACTTTGGAAATCCATATGAAAGTTCTTTAGAAAACTAAGAATAGAGCAGTCATAAGACAAAGATATACTCCTGTGAATATATCCAAAGGAAGATAACTCATCATGCCACAGGGATACCTGCACTTCCATATTGAACAAAACATTCTCCATAATCACAATGGTATGGAATCAACTAAGATGTTCATCAACAGAGGAATATAGTTTAAAAATTGTGGTATATATACACAATAGAATATTACTCAGCAATAAAGAAGAATTAAATTATGTCATTTGCAGCAAAATGGATGGAACTGGAGAACATCATCTTAGGTGATCCAACCAGTCCCCCAACCAGAAATACCATATGCTCTTACCCATATGCAGGAGGTAATCTAACTTAAAGGAAGAAAAAACTATACATACTTAGATATATAAAAGTAAATAATTATACCTGGGAATAGAAAATACAAGCAGACCAGAAAGGAGAGGAGAGGGACCAGTGAATGGGAGCAGAGGTTGGAGAAAGGAGGAAGAAGTGGAAATAATGTAGAAGGGCAAAAAAGGAGAGGCAAATCTCAAAATGCAGGATGCAACTATATGATTACATGAAATAAAATGGGGAGGAAGGAAAATAAATCAATGAGAATATAAACCATGATTGCATAAAATATTCATTACATATTAATTAAAATTCCTACTTTATCCTTCTTTAGTTTATAAGGTCCTATAAAATATATAAGATGATGAATGTGTAAGCAAAAGTGATTTAATGGTTGCATAATGGATATAGCAAATGAACTGTAACTTTGTACCCCACTAACATTTATAAATAAAAAAATAAAAATAAGGTTTCCTCTGTCTCCCAACAGTGCCACGTTTTAGGAGCAAGCCTTTAACATGTGGTCTTTTGGAGGACATTCTATTCTAAAGCCTAGCTGTTGACTACTGCTTTATCTACCTAATTAATCTTAATTTGTTATAATATTAAAGAAAGTTATTAATATTTGGGGAGCATTTGATTGTCATAACTATGTATGGTGGGGCTGTTGTTATCTAATACATAGAGATAAAGAATGCTTGTCAAATTCCTGTAGTGTACAGGATGGCTTCCCCAAACCCAGCAAAGAATTATTTGGCTCCAAATATTAATAGGGCAGAAACTGAGGAATGTATGGTATCACATGACTTGATATTGAACTCAGTACTGTTCTATTCCCTTCATCTATGGTAGAGAGTTGAAATTCCTCAATAGAAATCAAATCTAAGTCATTTATGTGTAGTTTTCAATATTCTAATAGTCACATTAATTAAGGTCAAAGGGAGAAGATGAAATAATTATAATAATATATCCAACCATATATTTTGTTTAGCCTAATATGTCTAACCCCCATGTATCTGCCAGCTTGTCCTGCTGTGTGGGCTTGCAAGTTTTGGTGATGCTGAATGCTATTCTACTGGTATTTTCAATACCAACAGAGCCACCCATGGTGGACAGGTTTCAACTGAGTTTACAGACTAAGACTAGGGAGAAGGACCTGAAAGTGAGAAAAAATCATAGTGACTGCAACAATAGGATCAAATGTAAAAAGATCTTCTGCATGGCACAGTGTTAGGTAGTGTTTCATTTTTTAGGGTTGTTATGAGTCAGATTTGATTTGAAGACACCTAACAACAACAATATGTTTGTAGTATTATCTTATATGGTTAGTTTATTTGAACCCAGGGACTTACACGTGCTAGGAAGAGCTTTTCCACTGAACTATACCACCAAGTTTTATCTTGTGTGTTTTTAAACATACATCTCAATTTGGACAAAGCATAGTTCCAGTGTTCAATAGACACACAGCTATTGGCTACCTCATTGGACATGGTAGCTTTAGAAGAAGAGAAAAACATTGAAGAGTTAGATTTTACCATAAAGCTATTTGTTTTAGCCCTATTTCTGAAGAATGGGCTCCTTTACTATATTTTTTAATTCTAGTTTAAAAAAATACAAGTGATAGAGTCACTGCAAACAAACTTTATTTCTGTGCTAATTGTGGGCAATTCTATAGACAAACAAATTCTTACATACATTAAGCCCAAATCTAACTTATATATCTCATCAACTATATCCCAATAGCTTCTTCTGAAGCCACTGAGGGAAATCTGAATATTTTTCCACATGAAAATTTTTGAAATATTTTGGTATCAGTATGAACCTATATCTTCTCTTCTTCTGTTAAAACACAGTTAATCAAGTCAGGCATAGTGGCTCACACTTATAATCTCAGCACTCAGGAGTCTGAGGCAGGAGGGCCATAAATTTAAGGCCAGCCTGGGCTACATAGTGAAACCCAGCCTCAACAAATAAACAAATTAATTATTAAGTAGATTTAATTTTTGAATAATTTCCTTTCTTTTATGTTGTTCCTAAACTTTATTTTCATTGTAGTATCTGAGTTTCCTGAGGCTCCTTTTAAAAAGTGTAGGATTTAAAATAATGCATATTATTCAAGATATTAACTGTCTTATAGTTCTTCCTCAGGTTGGGCCCTAGGCCGTTAATTATTCCATCTCATCCCTATATACTGTCCATTTCTCATTTTACCATCAAATTCCTTTGAACCTCTGCTCCACTATTTGACCACTTATTGCCTCAATACTCTTGTCCTTTATTTCACCTTAAACAGCTTAGTGCTATCCCACCCACAAACAGATATATCTAATTATTAACCCTGTTTGGCATCAGACTGCCAAATACTAATAGCTACAAGAAGACACAGCTCAGTAATGAGATGAATATTAAAATGTTAGAATTTCAAATCTCAGCAGGGTGCTCAGTGTTGCCTTATGCTTTTCCATTTCTTGCATAAGCAAGATTTCTCCTTCTCCTCATTCTTATGTTCAATAAAAATGTTTTTGAAGCATACAACCCAACCCAACACCTTCCACTACCAGATTATATCACTTCCTATTTCTGAATGATGCCTGCAGCCATAGCACTGTGGCATCCAATCCCATCAGATCTCAGAAGCTAAGCAAGGTCTAGCCTGGTTAGTACTTGGATGAGAGACCACCTGGGAACAACAGATACCATAGGCTTGGGAGAAGGACCTGGCAACCCATTCCCAAAAATCAATCTGCCATTGAAAACCCTATGAATAGCAGAGAAGCACAGATAATAGTGTTTTGCCTGTTGTACATAGGGTCACTATGAGTCAGACACCAACTCAATAGCACCAAACAATTTCTTAATGAATATAAGTGCAATCATGCACACATTAGTCATCCTTCTATATTAGAACTCAAATTGACACTTGTGATCATTTTATTATTCATAGATTTGTTATTCCTCTCTCCTCTGTTCTGACTTATTACCCCAGGGAATCAAGTTCAGAGAGGCTGTGACTGAGCAATGAGCAACAATATAAAAAGGCATGATGTAGGAAAGCAAGACAGGCAGAATTCTTAGAACAACCCCTCAGCACCCTTTTCCTTTGGATAATCTCTTCCTCTCTGAGCATGGATGAAATCTATGAATATGATGAGACAGTATGTTATGTTATTGTACAACAGGGATTTTTTCAATGGACTTTAGGTTCATCACAATGTTGCAGAAAAATTTAAATCAAAAGATGTTATAATATTTGCTTAAAATGTAATTACTAAAACTTAATGTTCTTTGTTTAAAATTTATACATTCCATCCTGTAAGTCATCTCCTGTCTCCTGGCTTTATATCTGCCTGTCTCCACTCTCTTAGCCACTTCCCAATTTCTTACAACTGCTAAACTCAGTGTATTGAATATACTCTCAAACCTGTAATCCACTTCTTGTACCATGTAGATGTTACCTGCCTATTTCCTTGGTAACTAACTTGACCCACCTACAGATGATCATGCAGGCTGCACACACATGGTTTCAACTGACAACACCCACCCTGTAAACTCTATAACCCCAGGAGAACTGGGGTTTGAGGTCAGTCCTGAGAGGACTCAATTCCATGGGCTGACCTTGCTATAGCAAAAAATTATTTGTTTTACCCAATCCCTGAGTATCTTGAAGTACTTCCAGTTTTCTCATATCATGTCATAATGACTGCAAACCCTTAGATTCACTTCTTGAAACATTGTGGTTTCCATGCCCAATTGAATTGCTCCACTAAAGTCAATAGCAGTCTTACCATTTCAGCAAACTTTTAGTACACTTTAAGGTCCATAGCCTTCCCACAGCAATACACATTTTTTAAAATTATTTATTTATTTAGTTTTTTGAGACAGGGTGTTACTATGTAGCACAAGATGACTTTGAACTGGCTATGTAGCCCAGGCTAGCCTTGAACTCTCCATTCTTCTGCCTTTGTACCCCAAGTGCTGGGATTTTAGTTGTGCACCACCCTTGTTGTTGTTGTTGTTGTTAGGTGCCGTCGAGTCGGTATCCGACTCATAGCGACCCTCTGTACAACAGGGGAAACACTATTATCAGTGCTTCTCTGCCGTTCATAGGGTTTTCAATGGCAGATTGATTTTTGGGAGGGGGTTGCCAGGTCCTTCTCCCAAGCCTACAGCTTCTGGTGTTCCCAGGCGGTCTCCCATCC
>VMDO01042599.1:0-10444 GCA_007922755.1 Pedetes capensis | reverse complement strand
TGTAGCCCTACCTGGTCTCAAATTCCTGATCCTCCTGCCTCAGCTCCTGGTTTTGGGATGATGGGCATGTGCCTCCACACAGCTTAAAACTGTGGTTCTTAAACTTGGCTGTATTAGAATCACCAGGGAACTCTGAGAAAGTGCCAGTGACTGGACCCCCTGGAGGTCATTAAATCAGGGCTACCCATTGCCACTCCCAGGGCAATCCGAAAACAGCCATTGAAAACCCTATGAGCGTCGCTATGAGTCGGATAATGACTCGACGGCACCTAACAACAAGAACCCTAGAGGTCTAGGCACTGGTATTGTTTCTGTTAAAAAAAAAAAAATCTTTAGAGTTGCACTAGCGCTCACAGAGTCACCTGCAGTCTGTCCAGGGACTAGGGCAGTCTCTGATTCAGTAAGTAGGGGCAGGGCTGGAAAATGCTCACTTCCAACCCATTCCCAGAGGATGCTCCTGCTGATTGGTGCTACTGATCCCAGACCCCCGCTTAGAGAACCACTGTTTCCAAACTCCATCCACTGCTCTAAGAGCCTTTTGATCCAGTGCAGCAGCCACTGCTCAGCCTGGCTGCACGCTGGAATCCTCCAGAAGGTCTGCCAGGTCCAGTATGTTAGTGGCACCTCAAATCAACCCAAGCGTCACCTCTTGGCACAGGACAAGTGTTTGCTAAAGCTCTTCAAGTGATTCCAGTGCACGGCAGATTGAGCTGCGCACGCAGCCCCGAGGAAGGCTGGGAAGCTCCGGTTCCAGTTCCCAGCTGGAGCCTCAGGGAGCCTGAGGCCAGGCAGCCAGAGAACAGAGGCTGCAGGTTCCCGGCTTTCCTTCCGCGGCACTCAGCCTGTCTCCTGCCCACCAACCTGGAGCCAACCAAGACTGTGCTCGCCAGCATGTCCTCCCTGTGACGGTATCTGAGGCAGACAACTGAAAGGAGGGAGGCCCATCTCAGCTGTGGTTTCAGAGATCCCATCTGGGGCCACTTGGCTCCATTGCTTCTTGGCCTACACATGCAAGGTGAGGCAGAGCCTCATGGTAGGGAGCCTGGGGGGCAAAGAGGCTCCCCTCCTGGCAGACAGGATGCAGAAAGAGAGGGACCAGACCCAGTGCCCAAGGGCGCCCCCAAGACCCACTCCCTTTAACTAGGTCCCACCTCCCAAGTTCCCCTCACGGCCCAACACCCATAAAATTATGAACCCATCAGTGGATTCATCCAGTGAAGAGGACAGAGTCCTCATGACCCAGTCACTCCCCCAAAGCCCTGCCTTCAAGCATTGCTGCGCCCGGACCAAGCCTTCTATACAGGAGTCTTTGGGGGACGTTTCAGTCCTAATCTATAACAAAGTCCCAGACATAGGCATGACAACCAGCATAGAACTCCAGCTCTGGTTGAGCAACACAGTCCACAGCCAGGCAGTGGGTGGTCACCTCAGATGGACCCTGGAGGAAGTTCTCTATTTTCCTTAGGTTCAAAAACTCACTGAAAGAAACCGGTTGGGAAACACATAGAGAAATAGCGCTTCTACATTGGAGTGAGGCGGACAGCGCGCAGAATAGGCTGGGATGTGCTCGGAGCAGTGATTTGCAACCCTGGCTAGACACTGAAATCACCTAAGGTGATTATGATTTAACTGGCCTGGGGTGTGATCTGGGCACTGGGACTTTAATACACACACAAATATTTAATAGAAATTGGCACGAGGCACCTTTTGCTTTCCCCTGGAGACCCAACCTCAGACCCTTCCTTGTTTCCACGATGACCCTCCCCAGGCCTAGCTCACCATGACTGGCTTGAGAACAGCAGAAACTCTGGAAGCCACACGTCCCATGCCTGCGGTGTGCCACTCACCTGAGCCACTTTGATCTGCAGAGCAACCTCTTTAGTTTCACCCCGTTTCACCCACGCGGGGTTTCTGTGGCTGTGTAAGGCCCTTGCCAGAAGAGCTGGAAGAGTGCTTCTGATGGAGGAGAGTTCCCTTGGGCAGGGAAAGGGTCACTTCCTTCCTACCGCAGGGGACTACCAGAGAGAGGTCAGCAAAGCTGCGACAGCCCCAGCCCAGCCATCCTCCAGCTACCTCACTGGCCAGCCAAAGGCTCTTCAAGGTGACAGGTGGGGCAACAGCGAAGTCCCGAGGGCTCTGAGCCCCCGGCCACAACTCCTCCTCCACCTCCCAGGCAGCTGCAGGGACTTTCCGGCCAGCAGACCTGGTTCTTGTTAGCCTCCTGGCTTTTCTCTGATGTCGTCACCAGAGGTGGCTATGTAGACTCTGTTCTGGGTTTCCTGGGAGGATTTAGGTGAGGACACTGTGGTATCAGAGAAAATCATAGTCTATCATGGAATGGTCCAAGTGGCAAAGGCCTTTTGGAAACCTGTGCCAGAGGAAATTCCGTTCTTCAAGGAAGGCATGTGCTTCCGCCTCTTTAATAAAAAGAGTGACTCAAACTCACTCTTTGTCCTGCCCTGGGCACGCTGAGCCAGGAGTGATGCCAAAATTGGAAAAAGTCCAACACCAGCCTAGTGGGCTATTTATGGAGTCTCCAGGGGCCTCTTTTTGTGCTCTGGGCTCAGAGCCTCCCTTTCCCTTCACCCCTCCTCCATTGATGCTGGCTCAATCTCTGTAGGAAAAAGGATTAAAATGAATTCTAGAGGCCCAGAAAGGCCCTCGAGATGAACAGGGGGCAAAGGAGGAGAGATGTGCCCATGGACAGTTGTCGCTATTTGCTGCATTAGTGGGTAACCCTGGGAACACGGGTGCAAATGAGTGAATAAACGACAGGACAGGAGAGTCTGTCCACATGCGATAAGGCTGGCTTCTCCAGGCCCGGGCCCTGCCGGCATGGAAAGAAGGGACTCTCGCCCCTGTGTATATACCCCAGACCATGGATGGCTCCCCAACGTACTCTGAACAGGCCATTTTGTCCCTTCACTCCCCTGGCACCTGGATCACTGTTTAGACTCTGCATGCCGGGTAGGTTCCATCCCTGGGGGCACCGCCAGGAGACTGGCCGGCGGGAAGGAAGTTTTTCTTGCAGTCCATGATAGCACTGTGTGTGTGTGTGTGGAGTGGGGGGTGTCCTGGGTCCCTGCTCAGGCTGCAGGATAGTGGCAATGGGGACAAGCAGCCTCGACCCCATGGCGTGTGGTGGGCTGTGACTTCGTGTCAGGGTCACGGGGACCATGTGGCTGCCAGAGAGCATAAAGTGCAGCTTCCCCAGGAGCCAAGGTGAGAACCTCAGGGGGCAGAACCACATCCTCCCAACACCAAGCTCTAAGTTCGGGCACCTGCATGTCCTGCCAGCCCTCATCTAGGTGCATCCAGCTCCTGCTGTTCAGCCCCTGGCTCACCTTCTCTCTCTCGTTCTCTTCCTTTGGCCTCCCCAGCACTCTTAGAACCAATCCCCTGAATTCAATCCCTCTTTCTAGAACACGCACAGCGACTTCTGTTTTCCTGGCTGGACGCTGACCAGTGCATCTTCCCTCCGAGGAGCAGCAACAGGTCCACAGCCCTGCCTAGACCGTACCCTCTGTGTTTGCTTCTGACTGTGATTCCACCACTAGAGGAGATTCTTTCGGGCTTCGTGTCTTCTCCTGCCCCTGCCCTTCTGGTGAGAACCAGGGAAAGATTGCCTGTGGCCAGAGCTGGCCCCTCTGGGTCTTCATAGGCTGCCTCTCTGCAAGGCTATCTCCATAAACCAAAAATAATAAGTCCCCTCATGGCTTGGACAAATGAGACTTGCCAACTTCAGGTCATATCACATAAGCCCCCATTAGAGCCCAGCAATGCATGATTAATGGTGGCAGTGCAGCAGCGTAGGCGGGTTCCCTGGGGGCCCCCCCCCAGCAGCTGAGGTTCCCCCTGGAATGTGGGTGAGCAGGATTCTCAACATGAGGGTCCTTTTCGGTAGGCTTCTTGATATTTTCCCATTCTGCATTTGGTGACACTTTGATCCCAAGCAATGTGTCTTCAGACTCATCTCCTCCTGGTCATGAGAGAGACAGCTGGCGAAAGTTGGTGCTTAGCACAATTGTCATCAATACCATAAACAACTGTCATCAAAGGGACAGCCACTGTGCTTCCGTCCTGATTCACCCCACAATGGGGAACAGGGGATGTTTACATATTTCTTGCCAAGGTACAAGCTGTCTACTTAGATGTGTGGCCCCCGATTTTAAAGTTTACAAAGTTTAAAGTATACAAATCAGTGATACTTTGTATACTCACAAGGTTGGTTGTACAACCATCACTATTATCTAATTCCAGGTCATGTCCATCTCCCCACAAAGAAACCCCAGCCCATTAGCAGTCACTTCCTATTCTCCCTTCCCCCAGCCCTGGGAAGCCACTAATTGACCTCTGTCTCTGTGGATTTCCTGTTCTGAACATTTCCAACCAGTGGAACTGTGCAGTATACAGCTTTTGTGTCTGGCTTCTTTCACTCAGAAGAGTATTTTCAAGGTACTTCCATGTTGAGGCATGGATCAGTGCTACTTCATTACTTTTGTTTTTTGTTTGTTTGTTTTTTCAGTACTTAGGAGTTGAACTGACAGCCTCACAGATACTTTGCTAGTGCTCTACCACTGGGCTACATGCCCAGTTTTTTAAAAATTTATTTTGAATCAGAGTCTCACTAAGTTCTGCAGGCTGCCTCAAACTCTCTATCCTCCTGACTCTGCCTCTTGAGCTGCTGGGAATACATGCATGTGCCCCTGTGCCTGACTACTTCATTCCTTGTAATGGCTGAATAATATTCCACTGTAAGGATCTATCCATTTGTTAGTTGATGAACATCTGGTTTGTTATCCCTCTTTGGCTATGATGAGTAATGCTGCCGTGAGTATTTCTGTTCAGGTTTGTGGGTGACGATGCTTTCGGCACTCTTGGATAGGGACTGCTAAGAGTGGGACTGGGGTCATTTGATAACTCCACGTTAAACTTCTTCAAGAACTGTCAGAGTGTCCGATGGCATGTCCAAACTAACCTGCCATTTTATATTCCAGCCAGCACGTAGGAGGGTTCCAATTTCTCTGTGACTGGGATTTGGAAGTGGTTAGATTTACCAATGCCTACAGTGCCCAGGACCTGTGGAATTTTCATCGAAAAGTGAAGGCCAGGACTGGCAAGGTGCCCAGGGTCTCACCTGGGGGTGATGTGGCCTGACAGGTCTGCTCGTCTGACCTCCAGACACAGCTGTGGCACGTTTCCCCTCAGTGCCCAATGACTGAACATCCTGCAGAACACCTGGGGGCGGGGCGTAAGAAACACTTGTAGCTCTCTTTGTCCTTCAAGCACCTCACTCTCCTCCCTTGGAGAGCACTGAGCCACAGGAGGACAAATCGGGAAGAAGGGCCACCCCCTCCCCAAGCTTCCTTGGACCCACAGCATTGACCTGCCACCGGTGACTGCAGGTCTGCACTCTGAAGTCATGCTATTGCAGCAGTGCGGTCAGCAGTGGTTCCGCTGGCATCAGATGTGACCCTGTTTTCCTTCTTCCCCTGTGCATGGCTCTTGCTGGATGAGGCGTTCCAGTCAGCAGCTTCCTGGCAGAGCCTGGACAGAAGATGGGTTTCCTGCTTGGCCTTCGTGGTTTCCTGAAGATGAGGACATTCCCCTGAGTGAGCTGAGCTGATCAGAGTCATGTGCAGAGCCCTCTCCTCCGCCCGCCTGTGGTGACAGTGACGGGTGCCCTTCAGAGGGTGGACGGCCCCGAGGACGCCGGGCTCCGTCCCTGCTCCTTGACTCTTCCCTGCAGCCCTTCCCTCTCCCATAAGACAGTTAGCTGCATCTGTGAGAAGTGCGAAAACTCCCTTCCGCGCCTTCCCATGGATGAACTCACCCCACCGCGCGCCCCGTGGCTGCGGCCATCCTTCCTAGGGCCTGGGGCAGGAGGATTCTTTTTTTTCTAATTCCAAAGCCCATCCACACCCTTGGCCCCTTCACTTACAGCCTCTGCGGCCCCGGCTGGCAGGGGCGGGCAGCTGAAGTCTCAGGGCAGGCTCAGGAGAGGAGAACCCTGTGGGGAGGCTCTGCTCCTTGCTGCGATGTAAATCCCCCGATAGCTGATTTCAAGCCACCCGAGCCTCCGTGGAGCACAGGGCACAGCAGACCTTGAGGGTTTTCACCTGCATAAAGCAGGGCTGAGTCGTCTCAAGACCACAGACGACAGTGGAACAGTGAGAGAGTTGGGAGGGGATGAGCTTCGCTCGCTTCCCACCTCCACTGTGGATATAATTTATTTAATGATAAGTTTGCGTATTATTATAACATACCTGACTCACAAAACTTCTGATTTTGAAAACTTCCATCTAGTGAGCAACACAGCCGGCTCCGCCTCACTCACACAACAGCTGTCAGCACGCACATACCTTAAAGCCCTTATCTGATTACAAAGTGCAGACAGATTTGGAGGTCTACTGCTCTAGAACAATGGTCCTCAAACTTACATAGGCATCGGGATCACCTGGAGGGCTCCGTCCAACTTAGCATACTGTCTCCCCCGCTCCCTGTTTCTAACACCTGCTTAAGGTGTTAGGGTGGGGCTCGAAAACCTGCCCTTCTAATAAGCTTGCAGGTGATGTGAACTTGGACTAAAGTTAGGACCCCGCCCCGCCCTGCGCACCTCTGAGAGCATTTGAGAGCGGGGAAAGGGAGGTTGAGGGAAGGCGAAACAGTGTCCAAGACTGGGAGCAGGTGGAGGCTTATTCCAGGGGTTCAGGCGGCAGGGGGGACCATGTGTGGAGCACCTGGTGAGCAGCGTTTGAGAGGCCTGCGGCTGACAAGGACCCGGGTGAGGGGAGCTGTCCCCTCATATCCTTCAGCATAGTGTCCCTCCTATGGGCAGGAGCTGCGTGTGAAACGAAAGCCAAAGACACCCGAGGAGAAAAATCACAGTTAAGGGCATCGCACCGTCCCCAGGGACCAGGCTTTCCTGAGCATCTGCACACAGGCAGTGCTGCAATTTGAACACAAAACGGCCCCAAGTGTCTGAGCACCAGGTCCCCGGTGGTGGCGCTGATTTGGGAGGTGATGGAACTTTGGGAAATGGGACCTGGCTGAAGGAGGTAGGTCAAGGGTGAACCAGGTATGACAGCACACGCCTGTGATCCCAGCGCTCCAAAGGGTGGGGCAGGAGGGGTGAGGGTTGAAATCCAGCCTGGACTACATAGCAGGATCCTGAGTCAAAGCACAAATGAAGGAGAGAGAGGGAGAGAGGGAGAGAGAGAGGGAGATGGATGTGTCAGGGAGCACTGGAAAAATGCTTGCAATTTTAGACAAAAGCTTACTGATTAAAATCCTTAATATATAAAAGATTCTCAGGAACCATGGAGAGAGAATGCGCACTCAATACAGAGGGGCGAGCGTTAGGAGGGATAACTCACAAACGCAAGGTGCAGGCTGCCAGTAAACATAAGCAGCAGTGCAATTTTGTTGATTCTCAAAGAGATGCAAATGACAGCCCCTAAGAAAAGGTTTACTTTTGCTTATAGATTAAGAAAGATTAAAACCATGCCAGCTGGGGGGCAGGGGGCAGGGACTAGCCGCCTCAGGCTCTGCTGAGAGCAAAAAGAACTGCAATTTTCTTTTTCTTAATTAAGATGTAATTCACATATCATATAATACATCTTTTCAAAGTATCACAACTCAGTCGTTTAGTATGTTTGCTAAGTTGTGCAACCATCTCCACAATCTAATTCCAGAACATTTCTACTGCCCTCCAAAATGCTGCAGCATCTCCTACCAGCCACTCCTCACCCCCACCTGCAGCAGCTACTTTTATATTTTCTGTTTCTATGGATTTGCCAGCTCTGGACATTGTACATAAATGGAGCCATGTTTTATGTGATCTTTTGTATCTAGCTTCTTTCACTTAGAATAAAATCTACAAAACCCATTCATGTTATAGCATGTATGGTCATTTCATTCCTGTTTGTGGTTGTATAATATTGCATTATATGTGTGTGCTACATTTTGTTTATAAATTCATTAGTTGATAAACATCTGGGTTGTTTCCACTTTTGAGCTGTTAAAAATAATGTTTCTATGAACATTTATATGGTAAATTTTTGTATTATACTGTTTTCAGTTCTTTCATATATATATACTGAGGAGTAGAATTGCTCAAGTTTTTGATTAATGGTCAAACTGTATTCAAAGTGATGGCATCATTTTCCATCTCCACCTGCAATGTATAATGGTTCCTATTTCTCCACATCTTTGCCAATACTTGTTATCAACTATGTGTTTTATTATAGTCATCTTAATGAGTGTGAAGTGGTATCTCATTATGATTTTGATTTGTTTTTGCCTAGTGGCTAATGTCCCCACGTGTCTGTCAGCTTGTTGTGCTGTGGGGGCTTGTGTATTGCTGTGATGCTGAAAGTATCTCAGATACCAGCAGGGCCACCCATGGTGGATGGGTTTCAGCTGAGCTTCCAGACTAAGACAGACCAGGGAGAACAACCTGGCAGCCCGTTCCTGAAACAATTTGCCATTGAAAACACTATGAATAGCAGAGAAGCAGTGTCAAATATAGTGCTGGAAATTGAGTCCCCCAGGCTGGAAGGCATTCAAAGGACAACTGGGGAAGAGTTGTCTCCTCAACATAGAGTCAACTTTAATGATAAGAGTGGGCAGTGCTTCATTCTGTTATAGATAGGGTCACTATGAGTCAGACATAACTCAACAGCACCTAACACCAAGAGCAGTTGCTAATAACATTGAATATATTTTCATATGATAGGTACATCCTTTTCAGAGAGAAATCTGGCCATACATTTAAAAAAACACTAAATGTGCACATAATTTAACCAACATACCTGATTCTAGGATTCATTCCAAGGACTAATCGTGGATGACTAAGAAAGTCACCTGAACGGATGTTTATCATGATGTTATTTAAGTATGAGTAGCTGGAAACAAAAGTCCAACCCTAGACTATCAATAAATAAATAAGTCCATTTATAAGGTATATTTATAAAGTGTGATACAATAAAATTCTGTAGAAAACTAATGTTATGAAATATATAGGTGAACAAAAACACAGACTATAAAACACCACAATCCTAACTTTATTTAATGTATAAATATATAGGGAAAAATGCTACAAAGGCAAATCAAAATGCTAGCAATGGTCTGGGTATAGAAAAATAATCAATAATGAATTAAAAATCATCCATTACTGGGCCTGGTGCAGTGGTGCACGCCTATAATCCCAGGAACTTGGGAGGCAGAGGCAGGCAGATTGCGAGTTCAAGACCAGAGGCAGTTTGCATAATTTGGCGAGAACCTGTATCAAAAAGTAAAAAAAATGAGCTGGGGGTGCAGCTCAGTGGTATAGCACTTGCAAAGTATGCAAGTACAAGGCCCTGCGTTCAATCCCCAGTACTGAAAAAAAAAAAAAAAAAAATCCATTACTAAAAAAATTAAACACAGAATTATCATATGATTTAGAAATTCTACTTCTAGATAGAAACTCCAAATAATTCAACAGGAACTCAAACAGATATTTGTGCGTCCATGTTCATGGCAGCATTATTCACCATAACCAAATGGGAGAAACAAACCAAGATATTGGTAAGAGGTTTCTTGAGATGTAATTCATATACCATAAATTCACATATTTAACATATGGAATTCTGTCATTATAGTTTGTCCATAGAGTCATGCAACCACCACCACAGCCAATCTTAGGAATTTTCATCACTTTAGCTGGGTGCGGAGGCGCATGCCTGTAATCCCAGTGGCTCCGGAGGCAGAGGCAGGAGGACTGCAAATTCAAGACCACAGGTGGTCTGTGTAATTTAGCAAGACCCTGTCCCAAAAAGTAAAAGGCTGGGGGTGCAGGTCAGTGGTATAGCACTTGCAAAGCATGCAAGTGCAAGGCCCTGGGTCCAATCCCTAGTACTGAAAAAAAAAAAAAAAGATAGCAGTCACTCCTCAGACACAGGTAAACACTAATCGCTCTGTCTCCATAGGTCTGCCTGTTCCATGTACTTCGTGTAAACTGAACCAAACAGTATGTGGTCTTTGTGTTTGGCTTCAGCGGCAGGATGTTTTCATGTTTCATCCGGGTTGCAGCTTTTGTCTGTGTTTTCTTCTTTTCATGAATGAACCTCACGTTGTATACATAGATTTCATTTTATTTACCCATTCACCAGTTCAAGAACACTTGGGTTGTTTGTAGTTTGGGCTATTACGAATAGTGCTGCTATGAATATTCATGCAACAGTTTTTGGTAAGGATATATATTTATATCTGGGGGAGGTATTTTCCTGGAGTGGAGTTGCTGGGTGTATGTAACTCTGTGTTGTTTCAAGAACCGCCAGACTATTTTCCTGAGTATCTGAACTATATTACAACCTCCCCAGCTGTGAATGGAGAGTTAGTTTTAGCCTTTGCATTTACATCTGTGATGCATTTTGTTTGGATATGGTATGAGGAAGAGGTC